>VUQS01005008.1:1222-14448 GCA_015108495.1 Heterochromis multidens
CCTGATGTAAAAAAAAAAAAAAAAAAAAAAAGGTATGAACTGAAACTGTGGCCCAAAGCTACGGCATAACTTCAGCGTTTAGTGTTTCAGATAGTTAGGAAGCAAACACTTGCTACTAGGGAAACAACTGTTGAAATAACTACTAGGGATGCAGCAATCCGATATTTGGATTGGATATCGATCTGATACTGACCCAAAAAACTGGATCAGGTATCGGTGATAAAGAGCCAATCCACTGTCCAATCCATTCAATTCAGTTCTGCGTTGTTCTGCGTTTACTGTGCCACGTGTCTTTAACCTGGGCCTGTTTTCATTTATTTCACTAATAAATACCAGAAAATTACATAAATGTAAATTATCGGACATATTTATTTGTTCCATTTTATTTTACAACGTGAGGAAAACTGTTTTAAGTTGATCCTGATGTTTTCTTACACATCAAAGAATGCTTCCTAGTCTCTTGCTCACAGTGAGGGATACATATTATTAATTTAACACCGGTATCTTATCAGTACTTGGTATTGGCAGATACCAAGTAAGCCAAGGTATCGGTATCGGATGGGAATCGGAAAAAGCTCGATCGAGCATCTCTGCATTCACTGTTACAGTTTGTGTGTTCGAGCAGGTGTGACTCAGTGACACTATCAGTGTACCTGCATTGCACCTGCAATGCTGTGTGACAATTTAACACACAAACAAGCCAAGCATTAAAAGTGAAATAACGTGACTTTGCTCTGAAATTGAAATTTCTGCCCAGCTTGTGCTTAGCATGCACAGGTAAATGTAACTGTATTACATCGGCTGTAAGATCAGCTGGATCGTCCCTGATACAGTGCAGGTTAAGCTGCTGGTTTCTTTAAAATGTTGACAGAAGTAACGTCCTGCATGTTTCCGTTTGTCTCCTGTATTAAAGCCCGTGTATCGCGGGTGCTCTTGCTGGCGAAACCACTGAATTCACCTAAATAAGAATGAGAGCTGCATGTAAGCAAAATGTAATAAAATGCGGAATAAATGCGCTGACAAAGACACACTTTTCCCCTTTCCGTTTCCATCACCTGCCGACACCACAAGCAAACGAGAGTGCACTCCGGCCGTGGTCAGCAGTTAACATGAAAACAAGTTAATCCACTGGCTAACGTCAGTCAGCTAAACTTGGCTAGCGCGACTTGTGCGAAAACAAAACAAATTCGAGCCACGACGACAAACGTAGTTTTACAAACTAAAAAGATGACGTATGTCCCTTAATGTCAAGTACACACTTTAACCATTTCCCAAAGTCAAAATCTCTGGGACTGTCACTCACTGTTGCCCTGACATGAACTAAACAAGCTTTTTTTTTTTCCTCTTTGTGTAGCAGCGGCAGCTAGCTAACGTTAGCCAAGAAGCTCTGGCCTCTGTGTGCCCCTCACCGCTGCACATCAGCCACAATCAGCACGGAGGGCCCAACGGTTCAAACGGCTTTTCAGATGCTCGTATGGATATGAGCTTCGTTTAGAAGAGAAATGGCAGCGGAGATTGTTGGATATTTGTTGGTGTAACTGCTTCTCTCACCCTCCATCTCTCCCTGCGATGACTCCTGCTGCTCCTCCGCCATCTTAGCTGTCGAGATCGGTTTCCTCCCTCTGCATGACATCACTCACCGCACACTTCCGAGCGCAGGCCGACTGTAAACTTTATTTATTTATTCTTTTATTCATTTATTTATGTGGTGGTCAGTCTTTTCGTATGAATAATGGCTTTATTAACAAGACTGAAGTGTCATACTAGGCTTATAGTACATTCCTACCTGGAGAACACAATTTACCAGAAAAATGTATTCCTTTATATATTAATATTTTCACTTTAAGGCAAAAAAAATTGATAAATAGATAAAGAAATAAATATTTGGTCAGGGTTACGAAATGATTCGTGTTGTTGCTGGGGATATAAAAAGCCCCCCACCCCATTATAACAGGTCCCTTGTCTGAGGGCCAGGCAGGATTACCAGACTGGTAACGTGTGCAGTCCTTCCAAAGCCCTGGACCCTCACAGACTTGTAAGGTCACTGGTTTGGGGTGATTTGTTTAATTGCAAACTTGGTGAAATTTATGGACTAATTCACTCTCTAAACTTAAATTATAAGGGGCATGAGTCCCCCTCAGTATTACTCATTAGCTATGGCCCTGCTTCAGAAATGTAGTTTTAATTGGCTGGCTTTTATTTATTAAGTTGGTGGCTATTCTTGTATAACTATGATGAAGGTAAAAATAATACAAACATTTTTTTTAAATGTATCTGTGGTTTAGTTAGTTAGTTAGTTAGTTTTATTCATATAGCAAAAATCACAACAATAGTTGCCTCGAGGCGCTTTAAACTGTAAGGCAAAGACAAAGTTTTTGTTAATTCACAGAAAATTTCCTTTTTTTGAGTTACTATGAATCCATTGTAAAAAATGGAAATTTTGATAGTAGTGAAAAAACAGGAAGGCTTCTGTCATTTAATAGTTTATCTATTACTTTGGTGTATGAATGGCCGTAGGGCAGGTCTTTATCAGTAGGAAAAGCTGTAAAATGCCTGAAAATACAGTTAAAAGTCCAAAATTTATGCTCTCCTTGCTCTACAGTATTCTGGAGAAAACCCCAACAATCAAATGACCGCCTATGAGTAAGCACTTTGTGACAGTGGGAAGGAAAAACACCCTTTTAACAGGAAGAAACATAGGGCAGAACCAGGCTCAGGGAGGGGCTGCCACTCCTCCTCCTCTCCCTGTGCTTTGAGGATTCTGACAGTTAGTATGACTCAGGGGTACAGATTCATTTAAAAATTGAAGCTGCTATATCACATGTATGACATTACCTGTGGATGAATGTAGTGAACAGTAGTGCGAGGGCTGTCCTTAGCCCAAGAGCTGCACTTTGAGGATCACAGCCAGAAAATTTTAAGAGCTATGAAAGTTTCTTCAAGAGCAGTGGCAAAACCCATCAAACTTGATGATGACACTGCTTGTCACAAGGAGTGCCCTGGGAAAAGAAGACCAGAAGTTCTCCCTGCTGCAGAGAAGAGGTTAATTAGCCTCCTAACTCTACAATTAGCAGTACCTCAGATTGGAGCCCACTTTAGTACTTCCCAGAGGTCAAGCAAAAGACACATCCTAACATCACCTGTTCAGAGGAGGCTTTTATTATTGAAACACTGCAGAACACTAAGACTGATGGGGCAAGGGATGGAGTTACAATTTTCAGATGCTTTTGAAGGGGAGGTGATTTTCTGTCAAACACTTTGGGACTCATGTTTGTGAAAAGCACTTTATAAATATACATTACTTGCTTAATATATATAGCTTGCTTGATCAGATGGTATCTGCATGTGTGGTTCCCACTGCGAGGAGGTGTTTCCTTGTGAAACTTATGAGAATTCATTCAAAATTAAGGGTGACACACCAGTATGGCAACCACAGCATTATGCAGCTCCACAGTGTCCTATATGGTTTGCACCATCTGTTTAGGAATTACAGTCATTTTTAGGCGGTTCCCCATTTTCAGAAACTCAACAGTAATTGGACAATTTATTGACAAGCAGTTTCATGGTCAGATGAGGCATGTTCCCACCACAGAATACAACATACGTGCATGCTGGGTTTTTTCTCACCCTGCTAAACAGTCAATGCAATACTTTTGTTAAACCCCTTGAATTAAAGCTGTAAGTCTGCACTTCAGTCACGTCTTGATTGTTGATTTAAAATCCACTGTGGTGGTGTACTGAGGCAAAAACTGTGTCACTGACCCAAAAACTATTTGACCGAACTGTATGAGAACATCTTCCAATTCCCACTGTGCTTAGAGCACATAGCACTTATTAAAGAATTCAAGGTTGTTATTGGAGCAAGGGGTGGCTGAATGGTGAATCTTAAATAAAAACATGCTTGTTCTGTTTACTACATAATGATCGTGAGAGTAGGGAGCAGATAGAAGAGAGCCTGGAGAGGTGGAGGGATGTTCTGGGGAGAAGAGGAAAAACAGAATTCATGTGTGTGAATGAGAGGGAGACAGGTGTACTGTAACAGTGAAGCTGCAAGGAGTAGAGATAGTGAAGGCAGATGAGTTTAAATACCTGGGATCAATCATCCAAAGCAAAGGACAATGCACAAGAGAGGTGAAGAAGAGAATGCAGGCAGGGTGGAGTGGCTGGGGATGAGTATCAGACAGAAGGATAGCAGCAAGAGTGAAAGGCAAGGTTTTCAAGATGGTAGTGAGACCTGCTATGATGTATGGTTTGGAGACGGTGGCACTAACAAAAAGACAGGAAGCAGAGCTGGAGGTGGCAGACAGGAGGAGAAGAAAAAGACCACAGAGGAGGTTTATGGATGTAATGAAGGAGGGCATACAGAGGTTTGGTGTGACAGAGGAGGATGCTAGGGATAGGGTGAGATGTAGGCAGATGATCTGCTGTGGCGACCTCTAAAGGGACTAGCTGAAAGAAAGAAGAAGATGACTACATTATGTAATAGTTTCAGTGCCTTCAGTTTTTTCTACAATATAAAAAATAGTGAAGAAAATGGAACGTATAGGGGTAACTAAAGTGCTGTATACCTGCACCTTTAGAAAAACCATGCACATTTATTTCATCCCATCAGTACTAGTTGATAACCATACAAAGCCCTCAAAATGAGTGGACATTCAGGCACATGACCAAGAAGATCATCTGGATCACAGTGGAATGCAGAGTGTTTCATAGTTGAGTAGTTTTGCAGTTTGTTGCCTCAGTCAGACCCCTGCACTTTCCAGCAGCACACATCAGGGGGTGCTGTCTGCATTCATACATTATGGCTTCTCATTGATTGGGTGCTGCCAGATAATACGTCACACGTCACTTTGGGTTTGCCACAAATTGTCCCAGCACCCTTTTTACGCAATATTTCTAACAAAAGCAACATCTGACATTTGTTTCAGAAAAAGTCGTATTTACAGCAGGTAACATAATATAATGGAAACAATACAATTAGAATCTAATAATGTATGTAACAAACAATATAATACTTCATATTTGCCATAAAAGCAAAACTGTTTTTTTTTTTTATGTTTCCCCTTTGGCACATTGCTTCCCAATACTCAGAACACATATAAACAAAGACAATAAAAAAAATTTTTTAAAAAGAAGTCCACAGGTAAACAATACATGTTTGGTTTGGCTTTGACACTGTATTAAAACGTTGTAACTTGTCCCTGTGAAACTCCACTTGGAAAGGCGTGGTCCTGATTTGGATGCTGAAAAACTCTAGCAAGGAGAAGAAACATTCCAAACTGTGGTAAGTCCATGTGGGGCAGCCTGTTTCCATGTCTATGGTGTCCATTGTAAGAATCCAGGCATATTTACAGAAGTAGCCACATTTAGGAATCTGATAGCAAATAATTAAAACTATATTTTCCAAACATTTGGCAGCTCTTACAGCTTTCATAGATATTGTGTGTGTAAACATAGACAGACTGAACATAAATGCACTCTAATTTATTTAGTGTGCATGTTTCATATATGGTTTGTCATCTTTAATCCTAGATATGTATATAATGATATGCGTGCACCACTGAGGCCATTGAGGCAGAGGAATGTGTGAATTGGTAGAGTGATGCAACACATTTTATTTGTTGTGGCTGCTGTACTGTATCTTTGTTTCTTCAGATATTACAAATCTATTTCAGAGAAGTTTGTTTTTTTAAAAGAGAAAAGGGAGATCACTTGTGTATTTGTCGAGATTTACAGATCACTACATGTAAGGGATATTAATCTTGTTTTGGCATAAAGGTTTCATCTGATCCAAACTGTCTCAGTGCCTGAGGCAGCAGGACAGTAAAACAATATAGAGGTATGCGTGTTGCAGGTGTGGCCAGAAATGAACAAGCCAAAAGTTTGGATCAGTTCCCAACCAGTGTTGTGTAAGGGAATGTAACACAGGCAGTTACTCTTACACCGAACACAAACTAAAGCAGAAGTCCACCCTCAACACAGAGGTGTTGCAATCTACTTTTCTGATTTACCGACTTTCCCACAGCCTTGTTTATTCCTCCTGTATTTCCTGATTTCCCACAGTAAGTGCTTTCGATATCCCCTCATAAGGTATGTCAGCTGCATTCACCTGTTCGCTGCAGCTGGTTAGAGCAACAGCTGTATTGTGAAAGCTGAGAAAGGAATATCATCAGTGATAATGCTGAAGTAGCTGTACTGGAAAATGTGTGATATTGTCTTAGATAATACAGTACTTCTGCAAACATTTCGGGGATACACCACAGATCCCCAAACAGCAGGCAGCAATTAGAAATGCCCTACAGATGCTTTGAAGTCAACTGGAGTACACAATTTTGTTGTATCCATGTCCACAACAGCGCTCCAGTTCTGTAGTTTCATGTGTTATTTTCTCACTAGCTGCTAAACTATTTGGGCCTTGTGGATTATAGAGGCATGGGGACTGACTATAGAGGGGCTTGGCAACCTTTTGTGTCTTAACATGCCATTACTGTACTGACAGTGCGTGCTGTGAGCCTCAGACATCTGAGAGCTGTTGGTCTCACTGTCTTGATCAAAAGGTTGCTCTTGACTGGCAGGACCACCCAACCCTTCATCCACTTCATCATCATCATCTCTTATGGGTGGGCAGGTGCTGCTCACGGGAGGGTGTTGGAGATTCTTGGTGACGCTTCCTGGTCGCAAGCCCACATCTGACGGGGCAATGGCGCTGCCATTCATCGACCTCAGAAAGTCAGGAGTTTGCGTCCTCTGAAAAGATGGCGTGAGAGGAGGGAGGAAATGAGTTTCCGGCTGCAAAGACACAGGGCAGACACACTTTTTGATTGCATCATCACCAGGTAAGTATGCAGAGGTTAGTAAGCTGGAGCTGAGGCATTCCACAGTTTGGTGAAATCAAGCCTTCACATGCACACCAAGACACACTTACCAAAGATAAAGAGGTGTTTTTCACAAATCTCTCCACTCTGAGTCGGCTTTCCTCTTCTCTGTCCAGAGGTCTTTCTCTCCCCCTCCGGGAGTTGTTGTACAGGGCTGGTCTGCCCAGTGAGTCATACGCCCCTCCTCCTCCCCGCCCACCTGAGATAGTAGATCGACTGTCACGGCACTGAGGCTGCTCCTGTTTATAGCATGGAAATAAGTGACTAGTAAGTATTACTAGATACACTGGTCAGGTGCTTAGATTATAACAATTCCCCAAAATTCACATAATTTAAGTAAATTTTGGGAAAAAGCAATTTTTTAAAGCAGGCCAAATTATAGTAAGATCATTTGCTTACAAAGAAGACTGGTTTTAAAACAACAGTTCAGCATTAACATCTGGGGAAATATGCTTAAGTATGTGCTTTCTTGCTGACAGATGAACAAATTTGGTGCTACTCTAATATCAGTATAATGATTATAAAGCTAAACCTGGAGGGCTTTAATTAGCGATCCAAAGGTGACAGAGGCCCCTTCTAATCCAACAATTTAATTAGGAAAAAGTGCCCTGTCAGCAAGGATACAAATCATTTTTCACAAAGTTAAACTACTGCTTTAGATATTTTCCAAAAATGATTGACATTATATTGATGCTAACAGTTCACTTTTCAAAAAAAAGAAAGAAAAAGAAGTAAATAAAAATTATACAAGCCCTTTGGGGTTAATTAGTTATGTTACAAAGATTTTATAGTTGCTGTTGCTGATGGGCTGAATGATGGTGTCATGTCGACCTACAGTATGTAGTTTTGGAATTGTCCTAGTGATAACAGAAATGTTATGAAATGTTCAACTGTTACACTTCAAATAAATTCATCTTTAAGGAATTTACTGCAAACACATTTAAAGGGTCCGTGCAAAGTAGTTACATAAATATAAAACATATTTTTATAGATTAACACATATAGAAAAAATCAAATTAAATGACTAATGCATATTTACTTTGATTTAAAAAGAAATTTTACTTTTAATGAAAAATTATCTGCTATTTATTTGTATTAAATTACTCACAGTTTCCAAGAAACTTCAAAGAAAATTATTAGATAATCATGAACCCCCAAAATAAGGGATTTTAATCTGGGCCCTAAATTTCAACTTCACTCAGGGTAGAATAGTGGATGGTGCCTGATTGAATCAGAGCTAACCTACATTAACACAAAGTAGCTTTTGTGCCTAAACTTAGCATTGGAAAAGAATTACCCTACAGATTTTGGCGGTGCATCGGAATGACTAAAATGTGGCTGTAAAAGAAGAATAATTGTGAATTCCCCCTTGTTACAGTATTTATGCTTAGCTTAGCTAACTTGTATCTGGCTCAAGCTTTATATTTAGCAGACGTGTGAAAGTGGTGTTAGTCTTCTGGTCTAATTCTCAGCATGAAATTTAGGGCCCATAGAGAGGAATAGAGATGTTAAAAGAAAAATAAGCTGAGATGCACTACATGCAAATTCGAAATGTTGAAACTCAGAACTTAGCCATCTGGCATCTGGCTAGTAAAGCCTCAGTCCCAGGCCCTGGCCCTGCATGCAGATTTAGATAGATACGCAGACTGACCCCAAGGGAAGACAGGCTGTTCCTCAGGGTTCCCTCCACCCTCAGAGGGATGTTTTCGTCTGTCTGCAATCAAAAGAAACGCAACACAGGATTATGTGAGGGCTCAAGATAGGGATCCACTCAAATTTTACCAACAAAAATCTGATCTGAGCATGAAACAATATACACTTTCAAAACTTCCAGCACTGCTCTTTCATTATTTTTTGGTCATTACTACAGTGGCCCTGAGAGGTCAAACGGACTGCAACTTAAGAAAACGCCAGCAAATAGAAAAACGCTGCAAAAGCACACTAAACACAATGGAAGTTGAATAAAACACAACCAAAATAGAAAGGAAACCACAACAGAAATAGAAAAAAACACAGCAGAAGTAGAAAAAAACAAAATCTCACAAAACACAACGGAAATGTTTCTGAGGATGACGGGACAGCTGCGGAAGTGACAGAAACCAAAACATGTGAAGGATCGCACTGAGACACGCTTAAAAGATGCAGAAGGTTCATCGGTGTTGTGAGGGACAAAAAGATGCAGGTAACGTGTGTTTTAATCACATGGTTTATATAATACTGTAGACACATGTTTGCTATTAACCATTTACTGTTAGCTTGTCACTTCCGCAGCTGTTCCATCACAATATTGTGTCCCCAGAAACACTTCCGTTTTGTTTTGTGATTTTTTTTTTTTTTTTTTTTTTTTGTTTATTTTTTTTTTTTTTAGCTTTTGCTGCATTTTTTTCTATTTCCGTTGTGTTTTATTCAACTTCTGTTGGGTTTTGTGTGCTTTTGCAGCGTTTTTCTATTTGCTGGTGTTCTTAAGTTGCAGTGCATTTGACCTCTCAGGACCACTGTATGTTACTTTGAAAACTGATAATACAACTATACAACATATTAAAATTTGGCTGTTATGACTAACTGACACCAGTGGTTATATAGAAGTATTTGGAGTTATCCATAGTGAAATCTGAATAATTTATAATAATTAATAAGGGAACTTTGCATAGCACATATGGTTCAATTTAGAACAATGCTGAGCAGTTTGTCGAGTGTGAGAGAATAATCATGCAAGAGTACCGCTCTTCTGGTATCTGTACTGATGGAGTTCATTCTCCTGAAAGAAGCTTGTCTGGAGAGAGTGCTTATTTCCTCCCTGTGAGAAACAAGAGATTGGGAGAGAAAAATGAATTTATAAAATGTACTAACAGCTACAATGTAATGTGTTATTCTTGAGCAGTTTAAGTTACTGCAGACCTTTCATTTTTTATTTAGTTTTCATGCTTATCTGTGCCTGCTGTTAATTTACATTTCTCCCATACAGAGTCATTTATCCACTGCATTTTACACTTTATGCTCCTCTAATTCTACACGCTCTGCTATTGTAACTGTCAGTTGTGATATTCTTAATAGCTGTGATTAGCTCCATTTTTATGTATTCTTCTTGGCCTGCGGAGATTATTAGTTCATCTCATCTCATCACATCTTAATTAGACATCACATTATCTCATACTTCCTCTCAGTCAGCTCCCTCTTTAGCCTCTTGTTCTTGCGTTTGTGGTAGCATGTAACAGCAATGACGATGGTGAGCAACAAGATCAGCAGCCCAATGGCCACGCCCCCCACAATGAACATCAGTGTGTTTTCAAGGTTTTTCTGCTCCTGGGGACTTTCTGTGAAGGCAGAGTTAGAAAGATTAGAAGGAAGGATTAGATGGATATACACATCTATTCAGACAGTTTACATTATTTTGACAAGCCTTTGTCTGGCATGTTGACAGTGCTGTCATCTACCTTTCAAACTAATCTCCACCTCCGCTTTTCCAACTCCCACTTCATTCGTTGCCACACACTGGTAAGTGCCCACATCTGAAAGGTTTAGTGGTCGCCCAAAAGCTAGTGTTCCATTAGCATGTTGGATGGCACCTTTTGGCAGGTCTCCATCCTTTCTATAGAGAGAACAAACACAAACAGTGGTACATGACAGTGCATCCAGATCAATGTACGTTACCTTCAGTCTTATATTCTTGTTTAAAGAGACAGTTCACCAAAAAATCAAATACACGCATTTCTCTTCTGGCCTGTAGTACTGTGCATCCATCTATTTTTTGGGTGTTTTGGAGTTGCCCGCTTTTGGATATATTAGCTGTAGAACTGTGTGCCTTCTTTTGAAATTTTTGGTATAGAAAAAACATTATTTAATGGCACTCGCCCTATGGTGTTCAAAATACTAAATAAATGTTGGGGGTTTTTTTATGTTTTTTGTAGTTTTATATAGGTACGATTTTCTTTCTAGAGATCTACACTTGCTAACCAAAAGAACTCACAACATCCAGCACTGAAAAAATCAAGTCAACACAGAACTGCAGCTGGGGCCTTGTGTGGAGCTTGCATGTTCTTCCCATGGTTGCATGGGTTCTCTCCAAATACTCCACCTTCCTTCCACAGTCCAAAGACATACATGTTAGATTATTTAGTGATTCTAAATTGGTGAATCACCAACACTAAATTGGTGTGAATGTGAGCAACCACAACCTTGACTTGGAAAAGTGGAATAAACTGGATGGATAGATGGATTGCCCCATTATAGCAACTGTATAGTTGGTGAAACTTGCCCATTTGGATACTAGCAAGGCTTAAAATTACAGGCAGCTGCTTTGATTGTCATGTGTGTTAACACAGGCAGCTGTCTGCTAGGTGTTACCTCCGCTCATCTAAGCCACTGAACTGGACCTCTCCATCCTATTTGTGTGTTTGCAGCATTTCTCATGAAATTATTGGACAAATAATAGGGCTTGGTTTGTGCTTCAGTTTATGAGTGAAATTCTAGTATTTTAATACTTAGCATTAATAAGTAGGTACGTGTGTTTGTGCATTACACACGTACAGTCTATGAAGGCAGTTTGCTAAACAAGCTTGCTAGCATTAGCTGATAACTCAGCACTTCACCCTCCAGTCTTAATATGATGACTAATGGCTCCAAACAAATAACATGGTAGAAGGCAAAACATTAATGCCAAGGCTTCAAAATACAGCAATGCGAAAGCAATGGGTGACATTGGCGTTCCTACAACCATCTTTTATATACAGTCTTTAGAAGCTGGGAGCAGGAGCCTTTTGTCATTTTAAGCAGTACACAGTCTTTCATAGTTTGCAGAGTTGTATTATTTTTTTAGAGAATAATTCAGAGGGACATTATAGAATAAAGTGAAGAATGATAGTGACACATGGCATACTCTCTTAATGATAACAATCAATCCCACAAGAACTCAAAGAAATTTGAATACCCCATCCACCAACAACACTAATTATGGTTCTGTACCTAACTAGAAGAGGACTTAATGATACAGTAGGCAGACACATTGTTTATCTACTGTATCATGTCAAAACCCAAACAGCTGGGTACCAGTTTAGCTCAGTGGGTGAGCAGGTAACCGCATGCTGCATGGCCCAAGTACAGCGGCCCTGGTTCAAGTTCAACCCACACCCACTGTGTGTCTTCCCCCTCTCTCTCTCTGCTTTACTGTCTGTCTATATTGATCCACTACCCAATAAAGGCAAAAAGGCCAAAAAAAAAAACAGCTACCTGTGAGGCTAAAAAAATGAAGCCATGGAGACTAACTTGCTCCAAAAGTGAGTCATTCCCCATAATCAACCATAATAAAATGCCCAAGTTAGTTTACAGGTACTTGGTATCAGTCTGTACATTGCACCCCAACAGTTTATGAATGCAGCTTGCTAACCAAGCTTCCTAGTGTGAAATAATAATTTCTCTCTCTATCTTCTTGTGCAAATATGGTCACTTTTGGCTCCAACAAACCAATATGAGAGAGACCAAAAAACTAACACTGAAATGCAAAGCCCAGAAACAAGTGGGTGACATGGTTGGTCTGTCCATCTTTTGTATACAATTTGTATACAAATACAAAGTTCCAACTCATAGAGGCCACTCTAACCTCTACATATTGCAGAGTGTCTTGCATAGAACTCTGTTATATTTGTTTCACAGAGTCTCTGTTATTATCCGAAAAGAGGAACCATATACTTGTACATACGCAGCAAACACATTTTCATGATAATAGCTCACACTGCTTCCTCTTTCTCCTCCCAACGCCTCTGTCTACCTGCTCCTACTAGTTTACCTCTCTAATAATTGCTCATCCCTTTCCCTTTTTCTTCTCATCCCCCTCTTACTCCCTCCTTCGTGTGAAACTGCCTCATCTGTCTGCTCTCGGCACAAGCCGGAACATGACACTGTGACAGCAGCTATTACTTCACCTGCCGCCATTTACTGACAAAGCTAACAGGTTTGCCCAGTGTTGTAGCTGATGCACACTGTGTGTGTGTTTGTAGGTATGTGTGTGTGTGTTCATGTGAAATGGGTATATGTAGAAGTTGAGTGTGAGGTGAGGTTGGTCACACAACCAGACATTATGAACTTTGATACTTATGTGTGTGTGTGTGTGTGTGTGTGTGTGTGTGTGTGTGTGTGTGTGTACTTGTTTTGACATCTTTGTGAGGACCGAAAATTGACATGCTACTATACTACTATACATGCTACTCATTGACTATACTTGTCAATGAGATGTCCTCACAAAGCATGTGTGTGTGTGTGTGTGTGTGTGTGTGTGTGCACGCGCGTACATGGTCATTCATAAATGTGTAAGCTTGTATGCATGGTGTGTGTCTGATAAGCCTTACTCACAAAACC
>VUQS01005008.1:14682-24682 GCA_015108495.1 Heterochromis multidens
GATTGAAATACACCTTTTCTGGGTGTATATCCCCCTTGGAAGCTCAACTGTCACATGCCAGTAATTTGATGGGAGCCAGTCCTCTTCCAGCTTTTCAAGGCCTACATTTTTCTAGCTACACCACACCCTGACAATATATTATTGCATTAAAACGGATAGCTTGAGATGACACCTGGTGACTCAAGCAGAAGAATTCAGGTACCTGAGTCAAACCCTCATCTGGGTGGAAAGCTGCCACTGAGGCAGCAGAAGCAGGAGGTGACAGTGGCATGAGTTTGTTTGGTTAAGTCATGTAAAAAGGGTGGAGATCCTCCCCGGCTACACAGTGCAGGGTTAATGCAAGCAGCTGTATATGCATATGTGATAGGGATGCACTCAAAAGTAACTATAAGTGAATATCTAATAGCTGTCTTAAGTAATGGAATAGATTTGACAGATGTAAGATGTTAAAAGCACACTATGAGGGTTTCGGGTAAGGCCATTCTTCACAATTATCAGTGTAAAAATAATAATAATAATAATAAAATTTTATTTATAGGCACCTTTCAAAACACCCAAGAACATGGTACAATAAATAAACAGAAAAGTAAAAAGAATGTGTGCTAACAATATTATCACAATATTTATAGAAATTCTGAAACAAAATAATAATAATGATGTAAGTCAAAATAAATGTAATTAATTGTGTGTGTTGCCTTTTTTTTGGCAAATAATTTAAATTTCAAATGTAAGTGCATGGAGGTAGTGAGAACTGAGAACTGGACAAACACTTAAAGATTTTATATGTGTATGATACAATATTGTATCATATTGTATCATACACGATTACTGTCATGACACAGTTATCATTAACCACCTAGTTTATGATAAACAGATCTGTTGTTTTTTGTTTTTTTACATCTACAGCGTGCAATGTTTGGATTTATGTTCACTTGCTAGCAGAAACACTTTTATATCCTCAAATTCAGCTCAATCACATAAAATATACAGTATTTAACTTGATGTTAGTCAACTCATCTAAAAAATTAGGATTAGTTCTCTGTTTTCATAAATTCAGCCACTTAGAGACAATTATTAGACTTAATAGTAGATTTATGCAGGAGTCACTGAGACGGAGGCGCTAGCTAGCCATTTCCATGAAAAGAATGTCAACAGACTAGCAAGTATAGTAATATGTATTCTAATGGCTGCACTGTGTAACTCCAGCTCACAGTTCCACCTAGCCACAGTGGTATCGTCATTCCTCTTTCATTTTGCCATGTATGCAGTTGTACACACACAGTGGAGTCTGAACCCGGCATACGAGTGATACAGTAGTTATTAAAAGTTCTGGAAGTTTAATCATATTGTCTGTTGTCTTTTTCCTTTTGTTAACAAATCCCATAAAAAGACCACAGATAAATGTATTCTACTAAGCTGTATTGTGTGTATATCTAAACTCTGATATATTCGATATGCTCTGTGCCATAGAGATTGTTGTCCAAAGGATTATTAAAAACCCTCACATGTGCAAACAACATTGTCTGTTGCTTCTAGGATTTGACATCAAGACTTACGTATGTAATAGTAACTGATACATAATTAATAAGTAATAAAGTAACTGTAACTTGGTGGTGACTTGAATTCACCCTCACTAAACATTGGATTAAACTGGTGAAATCATGGGGCACAAAACTGGCATCATGACTCTGACAGTTCCAATAAAAATAACCATGACCAGACAAATCAGACACTTAGTCATGCAAACACCAGACATCCGGAGAGATAGGTGGATCCTACTGTACCTGATCCAGGTGAAGACATGTGGTTTGGGGTTTCCTCCACTCACGCAACTCAGAGCAGCATTCTCCAGACCCACATACCAGTTTCCATTGTAGCCAGACACCTCTGTATGTGGAGGGTCTGAGAGGAAGGACAATAATTTATCAACTTTAACCGGTTTAAGGTGGAATACTCAGACTTACTAGCTGATACAAATACAAATGCAACATTTTATAAAAGCTAAAAATCACTGACACAGCTTAAGTGAATGATAATGCATTAGAAATGAAGGAGGGAAGTACTACTATTTTCATATATTTAACACACTCTTCATCTTGAAAATGAAAGGTGAAGAGATTTTTATAGATTTAAAATTTAGGTATTATAAGCTAGAGTCATTGGTATGGAGTGAAATGTGTATAGCAGTACAGTGTTTGAAAAGTCTCTTATGCTTTTGAAGGGGTCACTACGGTGATAAAGACAATAAGTGTCCTATTGCTGCTTTAACTTTTTTCTATGCATGCTTGTGCTTTTCACGTTTTAAATATGTGTCACTTCTAAACCACTGGACCATCTCAACCCTTTCAATTTTTATAAAATAGTACAGCTTCAGTGTAATTTGGTGGGAAACTCACAGTGCACTACCAGCTGGTTTTTTAACCTGCGGGGTTCCGAATAAGTCGGATGCCACACCAGACAGTCCAACTTCTTGCCGTTCATGCTCCTCAGGGGGTACAGGGAGAAGTGTGAGGAGACTACCCCGCTCTCGGAGGAGCGATTGATGGACTTCCCCTTCAGTTCGGTGTCCCAGGAGAGTTGAGGTGGCGGGCGGGCTACAGAGCGACAGGAAGCAACCTGGCTGTAGTCCTGTCCCTCCACTACAGTCACAGATTCCACTGAGGAAATGGGATGAGCTGGAGGAGGGATGGTTACAGTGTTTGATCAGGGAGGAGATAATGATGGTTAGGTCAACACACTAAGCAGTCAGTGTTGAATGCACATGTACACTTAAACAGATATTTAAAGGTCCTTCTTAGTAAGCGTGACTGGTCCTGTGTAACATACAGTTTTACAGCAACAGTTTGCTCATTTTGCAGAATTAGCCTGCTTTATCTCACTAATAAGGAGTGGGTGGGGTTAAGCTGGAGAAATGTGATGTCACATGGTTTCTTTCTTTCCTGATTTATTAGTGTTAAATAAGTGTTAAACAACTTTATGGTAACAACAACAATAACCATTTATGCTTAAATATTTAAAGCTAGAATAAGATTTGAATGCTTCTAGGGAAAGAAAATTAAGTGAGCATTTTTTTTTTTCAGGCAAGCCACAAAGTTAATTTAAGCCTGCAGTCCTGTTACATCAGCTGAAAACAGCTGAACTCAGTCCAAGCTCACATCAGCTGATAGCTCAGCTGATATACTACTGAGCAGCCTATTGGCAAATCTCATATAAAACAAGTTATTTAAAGTGCTTTATCCTGCCCACAGTTTCTTAAAGCTTATGTAAGCAACTTTGCATAAGCATAATATACTGCATCTATTTTAATCAGTGTCATATCTGTTCTGTACTTGGGGATCTTGCTGCCGCTGTCACAGTCTTAGACTTTCCGTGTGTGGTAAAGTAGGAAGGGCCAAGAACAAACCAAATATCAATTACTGCAGACAGTAATAACAATTTTCTTCTGACTTAAGTGGCACTGACTGAAAGTACTGTAAAATAATGGCGTTAAACACTAATAACATCAACACTAATAATAACATTAGTGCAAAAGTAGTTAGACTAAAGCATGCTGTTAAAGTCTACCTTCTAATGAATCATCGGCGCATAATCAAAAGGTAGATTCTGGTCAAAATTCAGACCAAAAAAATTTCAGTGCAACCTGATCTAGGCTTCTTTTGCTACGTTATTAGAGGAAACTTATTGTTAGAGGTTGAATCCCAGAAATACTCGTAAATTCTACGTACTGATTATAACTTGCACTTGTGTAGTTTCATTAATTCAAAAGTGTATGTCTACATATTGACAACACGATGATAAGATGATGTAAATAAGTTGGAAAATACAACAAAATACACTTCTGAACAGCTAAATAACTTAAAATATGACCAGCAGTTAATTATCATGAAATCACATTTTGCTCCCTGTGTGTGTTCATTACCTTATTAGGTGTACAAATGCTTAATAAACTGACAAATACAGTCATGAGTAAATATGTTATTCATGTTTTGTGTGTGTTGCTACATTATTAGTCATGTATTAGCTATCCCTTAGTAAACTAACAATATAGATTTCCTTTGTGACTGATCAGTTTCCATCCTTGAGAAGACAATATACTATCACTGCAGTTGTATACTGTATGGTCATGATGGATGAACTCACTATGCACAATGAGTGACATCTCTATGTCAAAGTTTCCAGAGGGGAAGGTGCTGACATGACAGATGTACTTCCCCTCATCAGAGATCTTTGTGCTCTTGATGACCAGAGACGAGTCCTCAGTGGGTTGGTCACTGTTAAACTGCACACGATCGGACCACGATCCGAATGCTACAGGCAGACAGAGAGCCAAAAGAGAGAGAGTTTAAGGAGCACACAAGGAAGGATGCAACACAGAAAGTTAAATCCAGTAAGTTCAAAACAGACCTCAGGCTTTCTTTTGCCACTTTCAGTTCCATACACATGTCTGCACCCTAGTCTGAAATTATATCAGTGCGGGCACTAATACTTGCTGTAAGCAATGATTCCAAAATCACCTAAAATTATAACAAACTATAAAAACAGTCCAAAGATCAGAATCTTGGCACCCTGGAATTATTGACATCACAGCAATATTTTCAGTGTCTTTCACAAACCACTTTTAGACTGTTGTGAGCACTTGCCTTAAAGTAGTAACAGTTTTCTGAGAGGAGAAACAAAGCCACCAAATAACATTTTTCAGCTAAAACTGACACATCAACTTGCAACATTGAGAAACTCTGTGAGGGAGTTATAGAGAAAACATTTCCCACTGTGAGGAAAGAGGAAGTAACTCAAAGTGTTTTTAGCACTTGGCAGAGGATGTAGAGACAAAGACTAGGACAGAAAGAGAACTGGAGCTCAGACACAGTGCCAATTACCTGTTTTTCCATTTATATGATGTGCGATGATGATCTGCTCCTTGGTGCCATCAGGTTTCTCCTGAAACCAGGTGACCTGCACCACTGTATTTTCAGCACTTGGTTTGTAGAGACAGGGTAAGATGGTCCCTTCCTCCGCCATGGAAGTTAAGGAATAATTTGGAGGAGGCTTCACAAAGTCTCCCTGTATCACTGTCACTAGAAGAGAGGAAGAGACCCAATAAATCCACCTGCTAAAAGATCAAGTACTTGCAGCTAATTCGTGGCAATGGTGAATTTGTTCCAAATTCTTTAGCTGAATCGCCGAAAAATGCCAAAGAAACACAGTATGACAGGCATAAAACATATTTTTGCACCAACAAGATGATTCCCAAAAAGCTATTAGCCAAAAATTGGGCATATCTCAGCATGGTATGCAGTGTGTTCTTATAAAAACTGAGGAAACTGGACAAATGAAGAAGTGCAGGTCTTAAAAACTATCTACTCTATCTGAAATTCGTGTACTTAAGAAATCTTTTGGTTCAATATGTACTGTGGAGGCTCTGTTATGGTTTGGGGCTGCATTTCAGCCAGTGATGTGGGAGATCTTGTCAAAATTGATGGAATTATGAATACAGAACTATACCATCTGGAATGTGTCTGATTGGCATTGCTTCATTTTTCAGCATGACAATGATCCCAAACTTACTGCCAATACAGTAAAATCATACCCGGATAGAAAAAAACTACACAATGGAACACTATCAGTCATGGATTGGCCTCCCCAGAGTCCAGACCTCAACATTTCTGAAGCAGTGTGGGATCATCTTGACAGAAAACGCAACAAAAGGCAGCAAACATCCAAAGAAGAGCTTTGAATGTCCTTAAAGAAGCCTGGAGAACTATTCCTGAAGACTACTTAAAGAAATGACAAGAAAGCTGCCTAAGAGAGTTCAGACTGTGTTGTAGAATAAAGGTGGTCATACCAAACACTGACTTTCAAGCTTGTTAGAACAGTATAAACTCCGTTTTTGCCTTATATACTGTATAAATATGCTATATAAATAATTCCATCTATTTCCAATTTTCCTGCAAAATATAAAGAAGTGCTGTATCTCTAAAAAGCAGTTAGAAATAATAAAAGAGAAGTCCCGGTTATGTACCAGTAACTAACTTGTGTGCTGTATTAGTAATGAGGCTTACCAAGTGTTACCAAAACTATTACCTAAGGAAAAGTGAAAGCATATAGTTTTACATTAGTACAAAGGGACACAGTTCTACAGAAACTTTAAACCAAAAGTCATTTGTGAAGCTGCTTCATGCTACATGTCGAATCTCTCAGTTCAGTTAAACACATAATAGTGGGGAAAATGCTGGCCTGGCTCTGCCTGAGTTATATATTATTTGTGCAAGCAAGCTGTGGTTATGTGGGGTTATCTGCTGGGCTATGTTTTGTCCAGGCACAGGAAGCCAGAGTAGCTGCTTCTCATGCTGTCAGACTTTCTGTTAAGCTAAGCCAACAAGCTGCTGGGTTTACTGCAGGTCTGATAGTAGTGCTGTCTTTTCATCAAACTGTCTGGAAGAACCAAGCAAAATGTTGAATGAATCATCAATGAATGATTTCATTAATACAGTGTTTAAGGACCAGAGTTTCAGTAGACACATGTGCACTAGTCTGATTGGCAACACTGTTTGAAACTTCAGTGTCTGAAAAGGAGCACAGATGAGGTTTGGAGACACATAGTGAGTATAGAAAAGAAGGACAGAAAACAAGTTATCAGAAGCGTGAGTACAAGTGAAGATATGTCGCATAACTAGTTGTTCAAGATAAGCTTTCAAAGCAAACTAAAGGTTTATCTCTGTCTGCTCAGAGCACACATACAAAGGGACCCCAGAGAACATAAAGTCAACACAAGGTGCAGTCTATCATGTGTCTCACACTGTCACAAAGCAACATTATTTAGTGTAAACCACAAGTTTGCATAAATATCTTTTTTTTTTTATACTTTTCTCCGTTTCTGCCTTTGTGTTTACAGATCAAGTTTGCTAATCTGTTTGGCCCAGACGAACTACAATCCTTCACATTATCTTCTACGGTCCTCCAGCAATATGTGGAATACAGTTACACAGTTTGCATTTAATGCTTAAATTGCAAGATTTATTTTTAAAGCCTGTTTGCATCTGTGGATGTCTCTCTTGGCTCAATGCTAAACTAAAACTGAATTCAATTTTGCGGAAGTTCTCCTTATGCAAACAAGTGTATTGCTTATGTTCAGTACTTGTTATTATACTGCTGCTAGGTCTAGGTGTTTACCAGGAGAAGTTAGTTCTCATGGAGCCCTCTGTAGTTTCCATATTTTCATGCGTGAGTTCTTTCAGATGTTGATTCAGCAGCTGATGTAGGAGAATCTGTTCAGATATGTCAGTGGGTATGATGTGATTCATGCATTTACCAGCAGACCTGATGACTCTTCTCTTTAGACAGGTGTGTTTTTTTTCCATGAATGTGTGTGTGTGTGTGTGTGTGTGTGTCACCCTGCTGTTTAAACCTACTTTGGAATCTGCCTGTGCTGCATTACTGGAATAATGCCCAGTCTACCCTGCTTTTATGGGATTGAAAGGTTTTCTTCTGCTACATTCTAGTCTAGCATTATGTGTGCATGTTAAATTTTTTAAAATTCGTTCTTTCGTTCGTCATTTTTTGTTTTGTTTGTTTAAATAGTCCATCAATTGCCTGCAAATTCCACATCTCATACAACAATGTCAGGTATTTTTTAAAGCATGCACCCAAAGGCATGCAAAACAAAATCAGGAAAAGATAGATAATAATGCTAATAGATATAAGTAAGGACTAAATCAAACTAAATTATGCTGCACTGTTTGACACTAAAATGTCCACAGCAGAAGCAAAGGCATAAAAACCATATAAAATACACAAGAAAACACACTAAAAAGCTAAAGTAGAAACTGGAAGAGTACTCAGAGACATAGTATGTGACACAAAGCCCTATGCCCTATTTTCTGATTTAAAGGTAAAATTGAATGGGTTCCTCTTTGTTTCAGGAAATTTGACTTGGTAGCATTTGTGTAGTCTTTTAGACAAACAAACTGCACCTTTCATGCACCAATGCCTCAGCTCTCACCATTGTAGAAGAATAAAATATGTATGTAGGTACATGAGGGCAGACTGCCAACAGTGAGATAGTGACACATGATAGCACCCAGCAAATGAAGCTCAGAAAAGGAAGAGGAAGCAGTGTCCACTGACTGTGGACACTTTATAAGGTGTAATTAAGTTTTCTTGCTGACAGAGATCAATATAAATGAATTATTTATTAATAAACCTTATTTCTAGTTCTCAAAGAGTTGCTGGGACGGAGTTTCTTTTCAGTGCAGCTTTGACACTGCAGGCTCACCGACTGAAAGGAGTTTTTCTGAAGGGAATTTTGTCCCTCCTTGCTGTACAGTTTGTGGGCCAATGTGCAGTTTTTATGATAACCTACTATATACAATATAAGCCACAGTCATGAAGCCTCTCTCTCTCCTACCTCAAGCTTTATATACTGTATATATACTGTGTGTATATATATATCATTCAGATGAATCTGACTGATTAAATGTGACCCAGTTACAGACCTTATCTTCCTAAGTCTTAAAGGAAAGTTTAGAATCAATCAGACCTCAGGAGTACCTGTATACCATGGATTTTGTAAGTGCATCAGCAGCTTCTGACATTCTACTATAATTATAGACTCCTTTGCATACATTTGACTGTTGGTGTCAGTAAATACTATCTAATTATGAAAATAGCAATGGGCACAGGATAGATCCTTGCGGAACACCTGTAGACCTCATGGGAGTATTCACATATATTATATTATATTATAATGTAGTGCTATATAGATTGCCCACATATTTATACTTACACAGCACACACACAGCACACACACACACATATATACTAGGAGGAGACACAGAGTTACTATGAATCAGACAGAAAGAAGCTTATTGATCAACAGCAACCAGTTTTTCCTGAAACAGAAGCCAGGAGTGTTTCCTAATAGCCCTGCTCTGGCTATTCTTGAGAAAAGCTGACAATCTCTTCAGAGGTTGCAAAACTTAGCTTATGAATATGCTTTAGATGCTGTAAGGGACGTAATAGGCTACAGGAAACCAAAGGGTATATTGCGACATTTTTAAAAACCTATTTTAAGTTGTGATGTGTTTGATGTGTGATAGGCTGTTGCTTTAGCACTGTGAATACAGTAGTAGTACAGCAGTGCTAACACTAACAGCACAATAAGGTGGTGAGTACTGGAGTTAACACGAGATCAAATAAAGATACACAATCTTAAAATGACTTTCATCAGACTTTATATGAACTCTTATCTTACCAAAGATACGGAGGAGGACAAAGAGGCACAGAGACAGTCTGTTCAGCAGAGATGTCATTCTCTTTGGGAGTTACTGTTAACTGTGCACAAGTTTTGACAATTTCAGCAGCGTAAGAAAGCTCATAAGTCCAGGTAATACGATCCTAACTGACAGGCAGGCTTGAAGCACTGAGGCACACTCATGCCTCGTGCTGCCGGATCATCCTTGGGGATGTTTTCTTGAGAACCAGATCCTTTCCAAAGTCCCTTCCGATGCAAAAAGTGTATATAAGTAAATTGTGTATAACCCAGTCCTTGTGAAAAGTTTAAATCCTTTGAGTTTTAGAGTTGTGTATGGTTGTTAAGCCACGCCATCGTGTTTGCCCTTTAGAGGAAAAATAAGGTGCAGCTTTACCTGTTTGGGATACACCTGTTTCGCTACGCCTCTCTCTCTCTCTCTCTCTCTCTCTCTCTCTTTTGCTCTGGCATACGCACGCACACACACCTAACAACCCCACAAGCCACAAACACATGCTCACGCACACACAGCTACATAGACAAAAGTCGCCTTTCCGGTTTGGTTAAGGCAGCATGACAGTTATTTTCTCGTCTTTACTTGCTCTGCTCAGAGGAGAGGCAGGTGAAAAGCAGGCACAAAGAAGCTGTTTAAAAGAATGAATGTTTCACTTTAATACCCACACTGATACGAAACTGGTGCCTCCTCCCTCATGAAGAAAACAAATTAATCCTTTAATTTAAAGGGATAATCAC
>VUQS01005008.1:27182-28874 GCA_015108495.1 Heterochromis multidens
GAAGTGCAGCACAAGATGATGATGACCAAATACTTGCGCTGCAAAAATAGTCTAAATCTAAAATAATCACTGTCAATATGTAGGAGTACTACAATCAAGGGAATATTTTTAAGATAATCATTTGGGTTTATGTGCTTTATTTTGCTGATGATAACCTATTGTAAATACGTTTTGATTTTCTTGCATAATTTTTTTTAAAGGTATGTTGGTGTGGATGTAGGCTTCTGCAAAGACAGATATATATCGTTTGCAAACCTTGACTTTGCAGTAGAGAGCTGTCAGGATGATGCCATACAAAAAGAGGATGCCATCCAGGATATAACAGATCTGGGGCTCCGCAAGAGCCGCTGAGAAAACACAAGGGAATGTTTTTAGCAGCAAAATCATAAATACAACTGATTATAACTTTGTTAAAGCTATATAATCATTTGAAATTATTACATAAAACAGACCATGATACATTAGTCACTAAGGATATGATACTATGATACTTATCTCAGTGACAGTTTTATTAGGTAATGGCACTGTCACCACTTTACATTGCGAAACAGCGACAGCAGCCATTACATGAGAAATCATGGAATATAAAGTAAGTACTGTGCAACTGCAAAATGTTTTATGACTGTATGTTTTTATATTGCGAGAGAGAAAAAATTGATTGAAAAACAGATGGGCAAGAAAATGGAAACTGGAGTGATCACAGATAAATTAGTCATCAACAAGTCCCCTTTCCTTATCAGAACTGTAAAACTGTAGCATGTAACATTTTTTAAGTATATTCATAAACACAACCATACAGTTAGCATAAGATATAAAAGTATGGAAGGGATGATTATGTTGCCTCTATTAATGCTGTGTCTGATCTGTGCTCTCATTTGATCAGCTACTCAAAGAAGTGTGACTAACAAGCAGCATGGAAGAAAGACCTAAAACATGTTCAGGCCTGTAGTTTAAATTGAATAAGAACTTACACTACAATAATCAACAGTCACTTCCTGCTGCACATTATGTATATCACATAATGGAAGCACATGTACTTTTATTTCACACAACATCTACTTATTTCAGCCTGTAGTCATTTGAAAACCTCTTTCATCTTACAGAAATTACAAGCAAACTGTCTCTGGACAGTGGCACTGGGTCAAATCTTCACATCATGAACATCTGACTTTGAGATCTTCTTAGGATATTTCTGAAAGATACAGCCTTGGAAGGCACTGATCTCCAGTTAGAGTACTTTGAAAGAAATGTATAATTTACATATTGTATGATCGTGCCATATTTAGTCATTTATAATCTAAGTATTGATAAATCTAAAACTATTATGTATATAAGAGATTCATGAAATTGACATCAAATATTGTTTTTTTTTTTTTTGTTTGTTTTTTAAAAGGCAAATTGTTTTTAGAAAGGCAGATAAAGACCAACCAAAGTAGTATCTTCTTGCCATGTTCTTGGCAGTTTCTTTGTTTTCAAAGAAACTAAAAGTTATGTGATCACAAAGAGTGTGCTTAACTTGGAATAAAATAAAAACAGAAATTTAAAGAATTAAAGACTCCAGCACACAGTTCGAACTGGGCAGATGATAAGAGAAATTTTGTCTTTTGACTTGGAAAACAACAATTGGCTAGTCAAGAGCTTGGTGGGTTGGAGTTCCTTAAATTTGCTAAAAAAAAAAAAAAAAAAATTTGT
>VUQS01005009.1:557-13853 GCA_015108495.1 Heterochromis multidens
CATCCTGCCTCACTCACCCCTCCTCACTGCCCCACCCTGCCATCTGGTCCTTTTCACACAATTGCACACGAACACACACGCACACACGCACACAGTCAGGAATCTTTTCTCCTCATTTCCTTTCACAGTGAAAAACAGGATGAAGGGGCTCTTTCAGACCCAAGGTTACCGTGGAAACCCCCTTATTCTTCTTCTGTCAAACACTTACATTGTAACACACACTCTTATATAGAGAGTGACAGAATGTTGGACATTTAAAGTTTAAAGGGACCATGGCTACAGCTGTCCATCTGTCTGCCATAGTTTGGGCTGTCTGTTTACTTTAGACAAAGAACTTTATGCTGCTCCCTCTTTTTTTTTTTTTCCCCTTTGTCTCATTTTTATTTCTACTAGTTTAGTGTTACGTAAGTAAACTTCTAAAGCTAAAAACACATAATGTTCTCATTAAGTTTGCCTGTAATACATTCAGTCTTTGTTGATGTTAGAGGTTGGCAAAAGATCTGTTTTTAGTTCTTTCTCTGGAGCACATTCAGCAACTTTTTCCAACAAACTGCTCAACTCAGATGTTGATGTTGAAACTATACTCCCTCTCCTCTGTTCCACTTTAGATGATCTCCAGCAGCCCTGGAATGCTAAATGGAAAAAAAAAAAGTTAGTTTGAAGTTATATAAAGTTAATTTCTTCTATCTCCCCACCAGAGGGACCATGAGAAATAGTCTTGATGCCACAAATATACAATGGAGCACATCATCTGAAAGCTTTTAGTGGGTTAAAAATAAACAGCAGCACTCCACAAACAGGGAGTGGTGATGATAGGATGAATAGACCACATGAAAAGGCAATAGTAAAGAGAAGAGGCTGCGCTTTCTGAGTGGACTAAAGCTATTCTTTGAGTTGAAGCTAAAGGGATCAAAGTGTACTTAGTTCTTTTTTTCTTTCTTTGTTTCTCTCTTTTCCTACTAAGCTTGATCTTCCCTTCATTTCATCTTCCCCCCCCTCTACCCTGGCTACTCGAAACCTTCGCTACTACACATTTTCTCCTTTTAAGGAGTGAGGGAATAAGTAGAAGGGGATCGGAAGGGGTGGTGAAGTAGACACTCGGGTCTGCTGACTGATAACAGACTCCCCTTTGTGTAGCTCCAGTCAGACAGACACATACACAGACACTTAGTTACATATTGACAAAGACCGCAGCATGACTTGGCTCCTCATGATCCTCAGTACCCCTTCTTTAGGTCCTCTCATCCTCCATCTCTGCTTCTTTTTTTTTTCTTTCCGCTTAATTAGAAACAGAAGTCAGAAATGGAAGAATTTCTTTTCATGGCACACATGTTTGTGCGCGCGCACACACACACATACACACACACCTCCCCCCTTTTTTTCATCATCTCTCAGTGCCAAGCAGCTGTTGGGGAGATGGGATTGGGGGGGGGTTCCAGGAAAAGCTGTGTTTTTTTTTTTTTGTGTGTGTGTGTGTGTGTGTGTGTAAAATTGGTGGTAGTGTTTTCTTTCCAGAAAAAAGGCCTTGTGTGTATCATGGTTTTAACAAAAACGCAGCTGGGACAGTTAAACATGTGGATGTTAAGATGTCAGCATTCCACAACTGCGTACATGTGGCTTATGTATGTTTGTGTGCCTAGTCACACATGTGTGTTCTGCCTCAGTCATCTCCTTTCCTCCCCCACAATGACTAAGAGTAACACAATGCAGTGTTCCATAGCAACCACTAGGGGTGCCATCAGCTCATAAATGAAAAGAGCGGGCTGCATCTGTGAAAACCACAGAGCAGCCATTTTACAATCTGCGCACCAGACCCCATTTTATGAATCAGCCATGATGTCAACATAGACGGGACTGATTCTATTGGCTAGAGCGCAGCTGGCACTGGAGCACTGTAGATTTCCACATGCACAAAGGCACATGCTCCCTCACTGAGTCTCTACTGCTCCAAAAAGCGCACACACTGACCTAGTGACACGATGCTGCTACCAGATCACTTGTCTTTTTCCAAACTGAGCTGTTGAGATTATGTACTATCCAGCTTAGATAATCATCTTTGTAGTATATGTATTTGAGTATCTATTGTACAGGTCAGCAGGTCAGTATTTGCATGTGCAAATAATTCAGGGGTTTGATGTTAGGCTTTAAGCATTATCTTAATTTTTTCCATTTTTAGGTGGCATATCTTGAATAAGTGAATTATTTTCTGTCACTGTCAGTTTCCTTGTTTGTGTCTCTCTGAGGATGTTTATTTTTATAACCTTGTAACTTCCTTTCTTCTTAACATTTCAGCTGTGACTTGCTATGTTTGTATTTGTGCAAAGATAGTTGTTGTTTCCGCTCAGATGTCCTGATGGATTTTCCTATCCTGTGTGTGCGTGTGTGGTGTCTGGCTTCCTGCTTTGGTTTCCTGCCGTCAGCAGGGGCTAATAATGGAGCTTTGGACACACAGTAGTACTGCTGGTGGCAGTGAAACACACAATTGAATATATTGATATAATGCAAACTATATGAAAATGGTAAACATACAAAGTTGAAACCTGAGACACAAATGATGGTTGGCTCTGAGTGGAGTTTCATAAAGCTAAAGCTAATGCTGAGTGAAACAATGGGCCGTATTTAGGCCACAGTCCACTGAACTGACTGTTCTGTGTATATGTGTGTGTTCTAAATGAATGGCTAAACTGAGAGATGAGGCACTCATTAGGAGCCTGGCTCGTTAACAGCCTGTTTGGCCGATTGGCGTCTCACATCGAGACAAAGCACTGTTTGGCTGGACATATGGATGAGTGGACAGATGAATGAAGAGCTGTGAAGCTGTCATTGTTGTCTCTGTGGAGAATACTAACAGTGCTGTTGTTTGAACAAGACTATCTTTTGCTTTTCTAACAAACTGCACTTGAATGTGAACAGACTATAGTATGAAATGGTGGAATGACTGAGGAAATGAAGAAATAAGGCTTGCATATAAAGTAGGGGTAGGTTACTGTATTGTACTGAAAATAGATTTTAGTAACACTGATAATTAAGCACACATAAGGGGGTCTCTCTCCTCAACATACCCTGGGGTTTTACAAGGGTTACTTCTGTGTTTGTCCATATAGCCTTCTCTGTTACATTGAAACCAATAACTTTAACTTTTGATGTCACTACATGAGGTCATCTTTAGGCAGTGGAAACAGGTGGTCTGCTAAGGTTGAAGGAGGTGTTTTTGATTTGTATTGTTTGTCCTAAAAGGAAATACTCACACTGTATATGCCATACCAGCACCATTGTTGACTTTTTGTGGCAGCTTCTTTTTGTGTGCGTGCACATGCACCAATGATTTTTCTGAAGTAAATTAAAATCCAGTATCAATATATCTGACAAAATTCTTGATGACGATGATTTCCAGTCATGTATTTTATAGACTAACTGGCAAATTAAAGTGCGAATCCCAGCAACCAGCCGGCTGTGATATATGCTCTGCTATACTTGCTGCTGCCGGTCCTGTAATGTGCATAGTGACTGCTGGACAAACTCTTATGATACGATACCACATTTAAGTTACTGTTTTATGAATTAGTCCCTCTAAAAGAAGAAAAAAAAAAAGTAAACAAAGCTTTTCATATTGAACAGCATATAAGACAATATCAGTATATCTGATTCATACATAAAGCCCAGGTGATTATATTGGTCTGGCTCTAGAGACAGCTCTTGATTTCTCACTTTATCAAAAAAATATCAAAAATCAGTCTCAAATTTACCTCAACTCTGAAAAATGTCTTTAGTTTATCTGACCCACAACTGAAAATGCATTTAAACAATATAATGACACATACAAGTAGCTTATAAATGTAAATAAGTGTTTTCCAGTTGACAGATATTCTAGGTATTTTAGCATGGATCATGACATGCAGTACAAGTACAAATGGTTAGATATTAACAGAAACAAGTGAACAGCTGTGACATCCGGATCTCGGCTGACCCTGGCCTGTGCCTGGCTGTGTGTACAGTGGGCTGCTATGTGGTCAAACCCATGTTCATTATTCACTCCTCATTCTAATCTAGTTCATATCCTCCCCCACACTCTGACACATCCTTACAGTCACAATCCTGACCTTGTCGAAGCAAGTTAATGTAAAATGTCTCTGCTGAGTGTGAGTGTATGCAATAGAATGGTGTGTCTGTGTGCAACGTGGTGAATCCAAACTTCAAATGCCTTATAGCTAACAAATGTCTAACCACATTTAAAAGGCCCACACACTCCAGGGACATATTTCCCCCGGTGTTACAGCCATTTCATGTTAGTTCAGTCTTACCCTAAACCACTGAAGTGATATTCCTGACACCTCCATGACACCGTACAGTTTGGAGAAAATGAAAAAAAGTAAAAGCTGTGCCAAGTCTGTCAGTTTTTATAGCCATCACATATGCCCTCTGTCTAGCAATATCATCCACTAATTTCACTCTTTCTTCTCAGCTTTCTTTCTGTTTAAGTGTACAAGTCATTTTAAATTATGAAAGGTATCAAGCTATCTTCTTTTCATATTTGAATATAAAGTTTCCCTTGTCTCTGCCCACCTCTGCAGCTAAAAAGGAGCAGGATGGTGGAGATGAAAAGAAGCAAATGCAGAAGAAGAAGGTGAAAGAGCTGAAAATTCTTGATTCCAAGTCTTCACAGAACCTCTGTAAGTCCACTATCCTGATACCACCATATTAATGACCTTGCTTTTTTTTTGCATAAAAATGGAGCATAATCAAGTAAGTCCTGTTGTTTGTGTTTACACATAAAGCTATTTTCCTGGGATCGTTCCGCATTCCTTATGAAGAGATCAAGAATGCCATCCTGCAGGTCAATGAGAAGGTCCTCACAGAGTCCATGGTTCAGGTACTGAACCCTGATGTGTACTAGTGGTGTTTTGCTAGGCCTTGTTGTTATGCATCTGTTCATTTATGCTATGAAATAAAATATAGTGATTTGTAGAAAGGATTTTCTTTTTCCTTTATTGTACTGTGTTACATGTCATACTAGATTTATAAGTTTAATATGTATTTAACTGTCTGTAGAGTGCTGAGTGAAAATGATGAGCAAGATGGTAGTGTGAGCTTTCTCTACACTTTTATTTCAGGGAGTGTCTGTTTTGTTGATGAGTTTCAGCAAAAGGCAAAACGGCATTTTTATTTAACTTTATAAAAATTTTAGTTACCCGGAAATCATCTTGAGATATTTATAACGTAGTAAATAAAAATCCAACATTTTCAAGCTTCTTCACACTCTAAATTATCAAAACAAGACATTTCTTTCATGATTCAGTCAATCTGTCTGTGTTTTGCGTAGACCCTTTCTTGGTGAAGGAATAGCTTGTAATGCATATAAGTATCTTCCGGTATTGTGAGTCATTTACATTTCTCTTATTGCCACATAGAACCTGATCAAGCAACTACCAGCACCAGACCAGCTGAGTGTCCTGGCAGACATGAAGGATGAATACGATGACTTGGCTGAGTCTGAACAATTTGGAGTAGTGGTAAGGAAACTTGCATATACATGTGCAAATGAAAACGCACAGAAAATAGACACTTCTGCTTTGATGAAAAATGGTTATTGCTTAATTGTCAGCTGACTTGAAGATGACTAACCACAAACTTGGTGTGATGTCAGATGAGTTGTAGAAAGTGTTGAGACAGTTAGTTTTATGAGATGGTTTGTCAGTAAATTAGACACGGAATGTCCTCATGCTGTTAAACACAGAGGACTTTGTTCAACTGTAGATGTGAGTAATGGATGAACTCACTGCACTTACCCACAGTTGCGTGCATGCTGACACACACGGTGTAGCAACAAACAGGGAATGGGTCTCAAATGCCCCTCTTGTTTTTCCAGATGTCTAGTGTGAAGCGGCTGATGCCACGGCTTCAGGCCATATTGTTCAAGCTGCAGTTTGAGGAACAGCTGAACAACATCAAGCCAGATGTGGTGTCTGTGACGGCAGCCTGCGAAGAGCTTAGGAAAAGTGAGAGCTTCTCCAAGTTGCTGCAGATCATCCTCATTGTTGGGAACTATATGAATGCTGGCTCCCGCAATGGAATGGCATTCGGCTTCTCCATATCATACCTGTGCAAGGTGAAGTGAAGGGGGAACATATGGCACATACCCACAATAAAAACTGAATGAATGTACTGAAAATCTTGTACATAACTGGAGAAATGCTGAATTAGAATAAACAGCATGAAAACTGGGCTGCACTTTAAAAACTAAATCAGTTCACTGTCCATGACTTTGAATTCACTCATCAGCACTGAATTATACTGATAAAAAACTGAATCTGATCCTGTGCCTTATTGCATTTTGAACAGTTTAATAGCTAGTGGCAGATAGGTAATAAAGACCCAGTCAAAATTTACATTTAGGATTGGGGACAACTCATGTATATGTTGACATTGTGCCCTTTTTAAAATCAATCCTTCTTCCAATCAGCTCCGTGACACCAAATCAGCTGATCTGAAACAGACGCTGCTCCATTTCCTTGCTGACGTGTGCCAAGAGCAGCATCCTGATGTCATGAGCTTTCCAGACGAGCTCATTCATGTCGAAAAGGCCAGCAGAGGTACATGGGACATCTAACCCTTTCTCTGGTCTCTGATTATATATGGTATCATTAATCCATAACTCCTCGTTACATATTGTTTTAATCATTTAATACAGATCTTCTTTTAATACAGTGTGCTCACATCTCTATTTAATGCTTTATTCACAGTATCAGTCACTTATGGGGGGAAAACAAAAGCAACTGTCCATGATAAGCTTTATGTGTGGGTGCCCAGCATTGTCAATGTTTTCCTTGTCCATGGCAGTTCCTGCAGAGACAATTCAGAAAAACCTAGAAATGATGGGCCGTCAGATCAAGAGCCTGGAGAAAGATCTGGAAACCTTCCCTCCTCCACAAAATGACATGGACCTGTTTGTGGAGAAGATGTCAATATCCTTTCTACTAAGCTCTTTAATAGAATTGCTCAGTTGGCCTCATTGAGTCTGTTTTTTTTTTATTTTTTTAAAATCTATGAAAAGTTTTGTCATGGTGACGGTGCTTTTTTTTGGTGTGTGTTTTCTTGTGTTGAAATGACAGTTCTGTGTACCTTAACACCATGTATTTACAGCTTTGTGAGCCATGCCCAAGAACAGTATGAGAAGCTGGATCTGATGCACAAGAATATGGAAAAGCAATACAATGATCTGGGAGAATATTTTGTCTTTGACACAAAAAAGATCTCTGTGGAGGAAGTATTTGGGGACCTCAACAGCTTTAAAAACATGTTCCAGGTGTGTATGTGTGTTTGTGCATGTGAGTGAACAAAGTCAGTTTTTATATCGTAAAAACAAGGTTGTTGTGGTTTTCAGTCTTTTTTTACCAACTTACAAAACGATTGTACATGTTACGTACAAAAGTAAACACAAGTGCAGTTGCCAAAAAATGTAATGGATTAAAGGCAAATATCAAAAGAATTGACTGTACATCTGGCTGTATTGACAAAATAGTCCAAGAGAGTCACTCCATTTTATTGTCTGTTTAAACATTAACTGTAATGTTGCCATCTGGGAGGGCTCCACCTTAGATAACTTGTTTTGCCAGTTACAGAGAATAACGGCCAAGTTACTAGTTTTGAAGTTTTATGTACACACAAACATCTGTCACATCCATCATACTTTATCCGCTTTCATTCTTTTAATATATATTCTTAAATGATATATATGTATAATTTGCATAGATAGAAGAAAATATGGCAAGTTCTACTTTCCCCAACAGCAAGCAGTGAAAGAGAATCAGAAGAGGAAGGAGGCTGAAGAGAAGATCAAGAGGGCCAAGCTGGCAAGAGAGAAAGCAGAGAAGGAGAAAGAGGAGAAACTCAAGAAGAACCAGTTCCCTGACATCAACGCAGGTCACAATTGCTGCATCATATATGTTTACATGCATGTAAATGAACTGGGGAGAGAGAGACTCTCCACATTTCTCCCTTTGTATTTCCCTCAGATTCCTGTTGGGGGCAGTCAGAGTCCACACATCTGTGGGATGTTTGTGCGTGTGTGTGTTTGTGTGTAGTTCTGTGTGAGTGTGAAAGAGCAGCCCATCAGCATTTATTGACCAGAGTTAATCTAATGTTGATGACCCGTTTTAAAGTAAGCAAGTAACAATGAAGCTCCACATAAACTGAGGACAAGGATATGTGCAAGGAAGTGCTTGACCTCTTTTCACTACTTCAGTGATCGGGGTATTTTCCCCCATAAAAGAAAACAGAAATAACTTCCAACTCTCCTTATCACAAAAAACATGTTTCCACTCTTCTGTGTAATACTATTATACTTTAAAAATTGCTAGTAGCATTATTGTTCCCTTTAACACACACATGCATTCTGACTTTCTCATCCCTGTATACACATTAAGCACTCAAATCCTGCCTTGGAGACACACATTTATACACAGGCACTTTTTCCCCCTTCTCTCAGTCTGTGACCTACTTTCAGTACATTCCTCTTCTCTCTGGCTCCACTTTGGTTCTGCAGAGCCCCTGCTTTTTCACTGTCAAAATATGCTACAGCCTTGGTGCTGTCAAAGAGTGTGTATGTATATGTTACAAATTACTGTCATTTTGTTGTGAATGTTTTTGTTTTGGTTTGCCCATGTGTTGAAGAAACATTATGCTGGCCAAAATGTGTGTGTTGTGTGTGTGCTTTTTTAGAACTCTTACAAAAAGGCTTTCTGGGCTTTCTCCTAGTAGTGCATGTTCCAGCTGGCTTCTCTTCTCTTCTCTTCTCCCTTTCTTGCTTTTATTCCAGCACTGCTGCTTTTTTCCCCCTTTAGCTCCCCTTTTGTGTGCAGTTCATTTAAAGGGCAGTTCAAGGCACTAAGACTCCATTTGGAAAATTCTGCCTCAGTGTTTAAAGTATGGAACATATATTGTAGAAAGTAAAGTATTCAAGTTTCATGTTCAGCCTCTTGAGACATGCACACATGGAACATAATAGTGCTTCAAAGATGTGTGTGTGCGTGTGTGTGTGTGTGCGCGCGTGTGTGTCTGTGTGCACACATTAGTGGCCAGTGATCATTTACATACAGGTGGCATATTTGACTGCCTTGTAGCCTGGAGTCATTCTACACCCCATATTTGAATTCAACCACACACAAATTTGGCGCACACACTCTCACACCTGGTCTTTGTTCTGTATTTGTTTATAAGCCTCATACTGGCTTCTATACAATGGTTGTTTTCAGCAGTTTTGCTTTCACACGCTGACATGTTCTGGTTCTCTTTTTTTCCATCTCTCACGAATCTACTTGCATATCCTTACTATCTCATGAATTCTCTGAATGTTCCTTTGACTTTCTGTCTCTGTAAACATAATAATCCCAGTTGTTGGTTAAACCCTGGAAGGTCACTGTGTGTTTGCAAATTGTGGCCTTGCCATTCCAATGTGAGTCACAGAGACTCTGTGGAGTTTGCACGTGTTCTAAGCATGTGATGGTAGTTATTGTGTATAAATTGTTGTAAGATTTTTTTAGAAATCATTACATGTTGCCATTTTTATAATTGAGCCATTAAGTGCTTTAACTTGCCTTTTCTGACTCTCATAGAAAACATAAATACAGGAGTCAGTATACTAAACTAGCAGAGTTCTTTGTTGCACACCCAAAACTTGATGATCCAAGCTGGTCAAATTTTTGCTCTAATTTTATCTGTTAAATACAATCTGCTACCCTATCCCTGGCCAAACACCAAAGCTTGCTGCTACTATTCCTTATTTCTACAGCTAGGTGTCAGTACAGTCTGTAAAAGATTATGCAAGACTGTGTTTTTATCTATGTGGTAAAGGGTGTGTGCATGTGTGGTTTATCCTCACATAGGTGCTGGTATGGGAACTGCCACTGGGAGTGCTCATGCTCCACACAGAGAGCAAGTGATGGAATAGTAGTGTGGGGGAGGGTAGAAGGAGGAGGATAGTAGGGCAGCAGATGCTCTGATGGGGATTAGACTGTTGTTGTCTCTTAGAAAAGGGGGTTAGAGGAGGAGAGGAGAAAGGCACGAGTCACAAGAAGGGATGAGACAGGATAAGCCTGAGCAGCCTGATGTCTTCACTGCAGGTGACTGTGAAAAAGGGACAGAATCATGGCACATTAGAAAAATAAATGCATTCCCCTATCTCCCCACTTACTGTTTTTCTTTAACATACTGTGTTCTGCCTGTGTTTGTCATTATCCCCCACTACATTTTTCCAGTTACATTCTCATTTGTTATTGTGTGAACATCCATTAGGGGTGCTATTGCTCTATACAAGATACTGTGCTGTGGACATGGAGCTGTATGTGTGTTTGTGCCTGTGTGTGTGTGTGTGTGTGCGTGCGCGCTCCTGAGACATGTCAGTGTCTGTGCATTTACTGCAAATCAGATCCAGAGAGACCTCTTTAAGAGCTCATGATCTAATGCCATTGCACTAATTAATCCATCTTATGTTCTTACATGCTTCAGTCAGTAACTTACTGTTTGTGTCAAGCACTATATGTGAGTGTTGTGTGTGTGTGTGTGTGTTGGTGCTTCTTAAAGTCAGTGGCATTGAGTCTTTGGATCCATTGTTTTTGAGGCCCATTTCAATAGTTAAGTTAGTTTGACTTTCAGTAACATTCAATACCAATGACAACCAGTGTCTTCTGTTTTCCCCTTTAAGCCCTGTTCTTAATGACGAACAACCTAAACTTTGTAAAGCTGTTTTTTTATTTGATAGTGTTGCTCTTGGCCACACTAGGTGCATGCATAATACTACTGAGAGCACAGGCCTTAGGCCTTTAAGTTGAATGTTCACTAGTTAAATAGTAATGATGTTTTATACACAGCTAGGTCATTATTTGGTCCTTCAGTGCCTTCAGCACATTGTTCCAAAACATATTTGTGTGTTTGTGTGCTTGCAAGCGTGGTTTAAGCCAGCCATATGATTAGTGTAAGTGGGAAATTTGCCAGATGTGTTTCCCTTGAAGAAGAAAACTCATTCTGATCCCAGTGTGCAGTTCTAGGACATGGACGTTAAGGGGTGTATATGAGCCATGGTAGTCTTGGGATGTGTATAAGAGAGACTTTCTCTGACGTGACAGGCGAGACCACAGGCCATCTGCTTCATGGCTTACTGCAGGATTAAATTGTGTGTGTGTGTGTGTGTGTGAGCAGAGCTATGTTCTGTGTTTGGGTGTGGGGGTTGTGGAACAAACAGGGTGACAGGATAAACCTTTAACCCCCAACACTGCTGCCCCTTCCCCAGACCCCTCTGTCTCCATTCAGGTTAAAAAAAAAAAATAATTATAGCCATCTGCCTGAGTGCTGAGCCATGCCACTGAATGCTGCCCACAAAATAGTCACGACAGTACTCTCATATGCTGCTTTGAGATTAGGCATCCCTCTTGGTTTAGCCCACCTTCCTTTATTTATGGCCACCTGACACTGAAGCTGTGCTGAGAATGTAGATGTAAACAAAAAGAGACCACCCATGTAAACTGTACCTCTAAACATACACAGATAAAAGGTTAATTCCCAGTCAGTACCAGTTTAACTGGAAGCCACAATTATGCATTCATTCTGTTTATGTGGATTTGGTTTCAGTGGTTGTTTTTCCAATAAGTGTGGGCTTGTGTAAATCTGAGGCTATCTCCCTGTAAATGCAGTGTGTAGCCTCTAGCTGTGGAAGTAGCTGAACTAGGTCACTGCTTATCTGGGTTAATGTAGCTAATTTGCCAAAATGGCCACGTGGCTGGTGAAAATCCACACTGTCCACGTGTATAGTGCTATATTAGAAAAACAGATAGGTAGAAAATTTTGTAAAAGCACCAGTCACTGTCCTGTTGTTAGGAAAGAAGGGTACTACTGACAAAAAATAACAAGGCTGTGGTAATGGAGCTCTATGTGTGTCATACATAAAAGTTAAATTGCAGCATCACCTATTAATACTGATATATTGTTTGTTGATTTATTGCTGATATCAATTTTTGGATGGTGTTTACAGAGGGTGATGAAACTGGTATCATGGATGGCCTGTTGGAGGCGCTGCAGTCCGGTGCTGCTTTCAGGAGAAAGAGAGGACCACGTCAAGCAGGTAGTAACACACAAGCAGAACAGTAAATCTTCACAAAACATGCAGCTGTTTCAACATTACATGTTTTACTTGATTTACAGATTTCAGTTTTCTTCCACAGACATGTTAGACAGAAGTACAGAATGTTGCATATAAGACTCATTTGTTGTTTCTCCCTTTTCCATTCTGCCCTCCATTTTTCTCTCAACACAACAACAACAGATTTGTTTATCTTCCCTTGCCTTTGTTCCATCTGTTGCTCTGCTCAGAGGCTGAGTTGTGGTAATATTCTTTGACCGTGGTTACTGGGGCAAAGCCAATGCAATCAGAGGCTGGCACAACAACAAAAGAGGGAGGGTGCCAAGGGTGGGTGTGGACAGTAGGATACTTTAGAGAGACACGACTGCTGAGGGTGTGGTGGTGGAGTAGGAAAGTATGATAAGTAATGAATGTAGAAAGAGGATGAACCAGCCTGTAGGCAGAAAGTTTGTTGAAGTGAGTGGGCAATACAAAAGATGTGGTAGGATATTGTCAGCTAAAGTATGAAGATGTAGGTGTCTTTAGCATCCCCAACTCCAAGTCAAAATATGCTTTGTTCTTTATTATTTGGAGATTTACACAGAAAGATTTATGTGCAGAGTTGGACCCACATATTTGGTCCAGTTGTTAAAAATAGATTTAATGTTTCTTAATTTTACACTAAGGGAGAGAGGATTTTTTTTTAAGAATTCTTAATGGATTAATTTAACATTAGTGTGGGGGAATACTTTTTTATCATTCCTAAACAAACTTTAAATGGGTTTCTTATTAGAATCCCCAACACACCTGTTCTACATTTATAATCACTTTTGAAACCACATCGCACTGTCAGCCATTGTATACAAAACTGTAAAGTCATAAAATCTGCAATAGTCAAGTTCATGACTCATTTTTTCCCTTTTATGTTGGCATAAATACATTGGAGCATTGTCCTACTGCCAGATCCAGTTTCATTTACTTAGTGGACACTATAGTACTTTATCCCTCCTTTTTGTTTTGTCTGTAATCTTACACATTCTGTGGCTAATATGACCTAGTAAGACCATGCAAATGAAAGTGAGGCAGTGTGTAACACAATTCCTGGTGTTAGGCACCTCGTATGTAACCATGTGAGTGGGAAACTGTCCAGTTGCCCATTGGCTAAGAAAGAGAAAAATCTAGAGGGA
>VUQS01005023.1:9025-20733 GCA_015108495.1 Heterochromis multidens
AGAACAAAAGCGCGCGCACACACACACACACACACACACACACACACACACACACACACACACACACACACACACACACACACAAAGTCCCAGACAGACCATTACAAATGTTTTTAAACTACAGCTGAAGTCAAGGTTTTTTGTTTTTTTTAATTTCTTCTTTTTTCTGAAATGCTCTGCAGCACACTCATGTGGTTACACAGAATTACACATTTAATTTAATTGTATGTATCGCATACACAGTTTCAACCTGGAGACGTCCATCAGATATACACTCCCTGGCTAATTTATTAGGTACACCTTGCTAGTACTGGGTTGGACCCCCTTTTTTCCTTTAGAACTGCCTTAATTCTTCGTGGCATGGATTCAACAAGGTGCTGGAAACATTCCTCAGAGATTTTGGTCCATATTGACATGACAGCATCACACAGTTGCTGCAGATTTGTCAGCTGCACATCCTTGATGCCAATCTCATGTTCCACCACATCCCAAAGGTGCTCTGTTAGATTGAGATCTGGTGACTGTGGAGGCCATTTGAATACAATGAACTCACTGTCATGTTCAAGAAACCAGTTTGAGATGATTTGAGCTTTGTGACATGATGGATTATCCTGTTGGGAGCATCCATCAGAGGATGGGTACACTGTGGTCATAAAGGGATGGATATAAATGTATATATCTTTTTTTTTTTTTTTTGCTTGATATGCAATAAAAAAAAATAAAACTCATATAATATGAATATGTAGTATACAATATCAATATGCAATATATATAACTATTCAAAGAATATCTTGTGATGATATAGAAGTATATATTTTCATTCTCTAAAAATAGTTACTTGGCTCTTCATTAATTGAAGCAGTACTTTAGAATCAAATAGTTTTGATGTGTTTAGACAGTTTAAGGATTCTGGTCTTGAAACTGAGCTTCCTTCAGCTCTCAACAAATGTCAGATGTTATTATTTGAAGTGACGCCCTCCTATATATACACATGGTCAGGCACAAACATTAGTGAGGATACTTGAGGATGACACACATATACTTAGACTGAAACACGCACAGATTTTCAAAGTCCAGTTGTGCCTCTGCCAGGCTCTGAGGCAGGGGGCCAGCACAGTGAGGTGAAGAAAGTGGCAAGAACACTAACTGGCAAATCAGGGGCCAATTAAAAATGCTCAGTGCTCTGTGTGTGTGTGTGTGTGTGTGTCCTTGTTTGACTGCCAAGGAGAGGGTTGGCAAAGAAAGCACGCTTCCTATTCTCTCAGCATGCCCTCTTAACGCAGAAGCTTACACACACACACACACACACACACACACACACACACACACACATACAGACACACACAGCCATGGGATTGTCTTACCCCATTGTCTTTATTTAGGGCAAATGAATGCCTGTCCTTTCTCTCTGTTTGTGTGTGTGTGTGTGTGTGTGTGTGTACACACAAGTGTAGTTTTACAAAGTAAAGCTAAGGGAGGACAATACCCTGTCAGTGGATTTGTGTGGCATAAGTAAAAACAGAAAGTGGAAGGGCTGCCACCCGTCACTCAACTGATCAGGTATTAGGGTCTTAATCAGTGAGGAAATATTAAGTTAGTTGTTTTCCTTCATTTTATTGACAGCTAGTGGTGCAAATTGATGATTGTAGCCTCATTCCATCCCCAGCTGATTGTGACTGATTAAGTAGTATGAATCAACATTTTCCAACTTGTAAAAAAGAAGTTTTGTTTTGTCTTTTTTGTCATTGTGGAATGTTCCTCTAATGAAGTTACAGTGAAACGTACTGCTTTTGATTGATTGAGTCACCATTTTGTTTAGTTGCATGAAGTATCATATTGTCACAAAACACTGAACGTCAGCTTTCATGTTTCTAGATTTCAGCGCATTTTTGATAATCCAGTGATTTTTAATGCATTACCTTACAAATTTTAGAACTATCCCAACCTGTATAGTAATACTTAATCTCTGTGTCTCACCAATCAATAAATGTGATCGGTGAGACACAGTGAGACTACCATATGTTCCTAATGATATATAGTACTGTGCAAAAGTCTGGAGCTACCACTAATTTCTTTATATTTTGCTTTCAGTGAGCCAGACTTATTTGTAATTTTTAAAGTGGTCTCCAGGCTTTCTGAAGTTCAAAGTTTTTCTTTGGGCATTGGCTGCTTTTTCACTCATTTTCAATCCAGTTCTTGTACCTGATCTTTTTCAGAGGAATGGGGGTTTTTTTTTGTTTTTTTTTTTTGCTTGTTTAGCCACTTAACACTGACCTATGAATAATTCAAGCATAAAAAAGGCTCCTAACTCAAGGGATGAACCAGTGTTGTGTCTAAATATAACAGACAACTCAGCAAAGAACCAATTTTAAATTGTATCTTTCGGCACTTTGTTACTTGCAGCCTGTCGCAAAAATACATCATTTGTTCCCATTTCTTTATTTGAATCTATGAAAATAGCCAAAGATAAAAGAGTTTGAGAGGCATAAAATGGTATTTTTGCACCAACAAGATAATTCCCAAAAACCTATCAGCCAAAAACTTGGCATATCTCAGCATGGTGTGCAGTGTGTCCTTAAAACATCTGAGGAAACTGGACAAGTGGAGGACAAAAGAAGAAGTGGTAGGCCTGAAAAACAATATACAGCAGATGAACAGTATCTGAAAGTCATGTTCTCAAGAAACAGGAAAAAAATCCAGCGAAGTCTTAAAACAGGATCAGAGAGAGATGACTCTTCCCCTTCAGTCGATCCATCTACTTTTTACTGAAGCCTCATCAGAAATGGTCTCAGTGGAAGGGTGGCTGATAAGATTCCATTCTTTAGGAAGGGAAACAGGGACAAAAAGCTGAGGTATGCTAAACTACACAACAAGTGGAGTGAAAAATCAGTTGAGACAGGTCATATGGAGTGATGAATCCAAAGTTGAAATTTCTGACAAAGCACAGAATAAAAGACAGCCAACATTCAAAGAAAAACTCTAAAATGTCATTCAAGAAGCCTGAAGAACTATTCCTGAAGACTACTTAAAGAAATGACAAGAAAGCTGCCTAAGAGAGTTCAGGCTGTGTTGAAGAATAAAGTTGGTCATACCAGATATTGACTTTCAAGCTTCTTAGAATTGTACAAACTCTTTTTTAGCCTTATATGCTGCATTTCCCATGTATGTTTGTACATATGACAATAAATCACTGCACTTATTTCCCATTTTCCCAGCAAAATATTAAGAAATGATAGGCAGTTCAAGACTTTTGCCTAGTGCTGTGTTTCACGGATGTTTAAGAAAATGTGCACTTTTTTCCACTATCGTTTTCTAAGAAATTGTTTGGCACTACTAAGTCAGACATACAACTCTAAAGCTTTCACTCTCTTCTGTTTCTCACTTAACTTGTTAGTATCTCGTCAGGTTAATTAGGCCTTTGATCACAGAAGCAGTATTGGTGTTCCAACTTTTATCCATACTATAGCTTAGCACTCAATTAACTATTGATTCTTTGTTCTTTTAATACAACCACAAAAAAATGTCCTACATGAGATCAATTCTCATTTGCCAGTGTGCTTGAAAACTATGACCTCTATCAATTAAACTGTTCTATACTCCCAGCCTTATAATGCCATTGTTGTTACTTTAGAATTTGAAGCTACTAAGAAGGCAATGCTTATATACTGCGTGAACTGGAGAGAGAGTGAGCAAGAGTAAACCTGGAAATGCTTACAGGCATATGATCTTTATTTATTCATCTTCTCACTTTTCATACATACATTATAAGATTGCATGTTAAAAATAGTTCAGGCCTGTAACAGGAATGATTTGTTTTTGGCACACAACCTGACACAGCTGCCACGTACACACTTCCAGTATCACGGCAAACAGTAAGTAAAGGATGGTGATTACTGAAGGACACTGGTCTTCCCAAACACATGATCTCTTATGTTAACATTCCTGTTCTCAGCACCTTAAACTTTCAGAGGGCTGATTCTTCACTTGTGGTATGAAAAGATTGTTGGAGTCTAAGGAAATGGAGTTGTGGTTGAGGAAGGCATTTCCCTTAAATTACAGTGATGGTCAGTCACTCGGTCTACACACACACACACACACACACACACACACACACACACACACACACACAAGGACTCAACGCATTCTTCTGCCTCAAGCAACCAAACAGCTGTCAGACACTACGTCAGCTCCTAAAGTATTCCGTCTATGCGTTCTTGTGATTGTGATCGTCTGCCATATTTATGATGATAATGAGTTGTGTACTGTACTACAGCAAATGTAATTGGACTAAGTAAGTCAAAAAAGAAACTAGATTCTTAAGGCTTTGAAATGTTCTTACTTATCACTCTGTAACAAAAGTATTTACATGAAGATTAAGTACAAAAATCTAGACTTTGAAGGAATGTTTTTTTTTTTCCCCATAAGTTGTGTTTTTATTATTTCTGCCCTTTAACCTTAAATTTATCTAGCAGAGTTCAGCATTCTACACAATTTTCTGTTCGAAGCACAACCTTCAGAAGTATTGTTCAGTAAAGGTCTGGGTGATGTTGGCCCTTGAACCCAGCATTTGTGGTTTTTTACAGTCTACAGCAATTTGAAAGTTAAAAAAAAGCACCATACTGTTAGTCAAAACTTGTATGGTAGGCACAGGATTTGGCAACAGCCATGGAAGTTGTGGGTGGATGTTTTATTTGATACACTTGGCGAAAAATCCAAGCACTTAAACAGATGAAGTGATGGTTGAGTGGACAAAAGCATTCATGCTGTAATCACGCCAGCATGCAGTAGAGTACAGGGAAACATTCACCCAGAGAACATTTGTTAGGCGTGTTGAATGTCATCACCTTTGATCATGATCACCACGCACAGTTACATGCATCATTGTGAACCCATTTACCCACAGTGAGGGCATAGGACAGCAGGAAAGTCACACAAAAGACTACAGCTTTGTCATTTGGTCATCTGTTTACTGGCTCCAATGCTTAAAGTAGCTGCATTGGGAAAAGGCTCTGGGCACTACACCAAACTCTCATACTGTATAATCACAAGTTTTTCTTGATGACCGTGTCAGACAAATGGGTTAGCATACATAAAACATCTTCCCGATCGCTGTTGTTGAGGGTCTGTTGTTGAGACTGAGGTAGAATAGCAACAAATGCACACATACTGCAGGCATTTTGATCATTTGTGCACTTACACGGTAGCACTGAATGTGGTCTTTGTTGGTTTGGAGGTTGAATGCACGTATTGCAAGTCTCTTTTGACAAATGAATGTAATGCAGTATAATTCTGGTACAATATGATGGAAAACCTCAAAGCACTTTCAATTTCAGTACACACAATGACATAACCAAGCCATGCACATTACCCCACACACACTCTCAGAAATACACACAGGAGCTGGCTACTCTGCTGCGCTTTAGAATTCAATCAGGCATTTACTTAATGTGGTTTACACTGAACAGCTCCTGACTAATTTAGCCTGCCTGATTTCTGGATCTGATGGATTAAGACGACATTTCTTTAGTCGAGTATGTGTTAAATAGACAGGGTTCACTGTGGAGTATGTTGTAGGAAGAAGCTTTGGGAGGGGTGGGTTACAAAAAGAAATTACATTGTATTTATTGCAGTTTCATTTAAAATTTCAAGTCATTTCATTCTCTTTATAAAAAATGAAATCAAACTGAAAAACCAGGATTAGGACTGATAAAATTCTCTCATGCTGTTTTTACATTATCCTACTGATAGATTCTGTGTTTAACCTGACAAAAATTTTAAAGTTATTTTTTTTATTTAGTTTGTGAGTCTTGAACTCAGGATGAACCCAGAATACTTTATCAGCATTCATTTTTATTGCTATTACTTGTACATGCCCATGCTACAGTATTGTTTGCCTGTTCATGCCGTGAAATTAAAATGATACTATGCTTGTACAAGGTGTTGTTGGCGCATAAATGCAAAAGAAAAGGGTCGTTTTAAACCACTGCTAAGTGGTTGCTAGGCAACATGATTACGTAATATATTATGTGCAACTCAGCTTTTTGTGGATATAAATGAGATACTATTGTCATGAAATTAAAACCATAGGATGCTTTCATGAGGTGTTTTTAGGTGTATAAAGACAAGAAAATGGTCATTTTAGGCCGTTGCATCAGGAACCCTGATGGCGTCATTATATATTGTGCATAACTTGAAGTTTTTTGTATATAAATTAGATGTTGTCATGAAATAAAAAGGATGTGATGCAATTATAAAGTGTTATAGGTGCATAAATGCTAAGAACAGGTAGTTTTAGCCTGTTGCTAGGTGGTTGCTAGGCAACCTGATGACATCATAATGTCTGAGATAAGAACCTCCAGGGGCCTGAGATGGACCTGTGTGCCAGGTTTGGTTACTCAATTCCTGATGGTCTAGGAGGAGTTGGCAGTCAAAGACACAAATACACAGACAGAGATTTACTGTTTCATAGTAAAATAGTACCAACTTAAACAGCCAGACAGGTGTCCTATTGAAAAGTTGCTTTATCTTCAGACTTATTAAATCCATTACTTTAAACAACATTTACAATCAACAGACCCTACTTTTGAGTGATGGATAGCAACTTGAAAAAGCTAATAAGATACACAGGTTCTACTCCCATTCAGTGGTAGAAGACCAAAGTTAGCACAAGGTAAAAGTGGTGATTAATGAACTGCTAAGAGTTCAGATATCTAATGTCTTTATTTTTCTTTTCTTTGTTCATAGCCTTGAAGTTTCTTTAAGGCTTTGAACAAATCTACTGCCTAGACTTGCTGCGTAATCTTCAGCTGACAGGACTTTCTGGTGTATAAAGGATTTCAATGTATTTGCTATCATTTTAAACCTGTGTGTGTTAATAAGTGTCAAACTACTAGTGAATTAGTTATGAGCGAGACATCGCTTTGGAATAGAGAAAATATTCAGCCATAAAGGTTTAATTTTGGAGTTATTTTTACACCTTAGAACAGATTAGACAATATTTATTAAGCACTGTTAAGGGAGACAGACTGTTAATGTGGTACTACCACCTCAAAATGTCCATACTGAGCAAAGCAATTTAAGTACAACAACATCATCATTTACAATAAGGTGTGATTAGGAGGTTAATGAGGTAAAACTCTTATACTGTAGATTCCTCATATTTTCTGAGTGGGTATTTAAAACAGCATTAATAAGTACTTTACTTTATAATGACTAATAAATAAGGTCTGACAATATTGGTTCTGCTCATGATACTGGAGAAATTATGGTACATTTTATTCCCTTCACAATCTAAAACAGAGATCTCTCTTAGAACTTGTGTGTGAGGGGAAGGGTCAGGTGTCTCTCTTTAATGCTGCAGCACTAAGAGTGAGATCCCAGGTACTTGGAGATAACATAATTTATAAGAACTCAGGTTATAAAGGAATAAATACCCAGCTGATTCAGATTATAGACTCAGTCAGAAGTAGTTAGAGCATCATGTGAAGTGTGATTTGAAAATCACAGTTTTAGGTTTAAGGTTTTCACAACAGCAGGGGGATTCAATTTGTTTCTAATTTTTTTTTTTTTTATTTAAATAAGAGGAGCTGAAAAGAGTACTGTTTAAGCAGTTCTGCTGATAAACAGTGTTGATAAGAGTAGAAGTTCTATTTTGTTTTCCCTGAAAGTTGGTACAGTTTTAGATGAAAACCCTCACTGTCAGTCCTGTTTTGCCCTCACTTCTTATCATCCTCCTCCCTTTCTGCTGACATTTTTCAGCTTTCCATACTCCCTGCTGTGCCTCGCTGGCTGTGCCAGTGTTGTCATCCCATTGAGTTTCTATCTGCCTCTTCTCTGCCACCATCTGTTTTTCTCTCTGTCTCTCTGTTGCCTATCTGCCTCTCTGCTTGCTTTACCTCTCTGTCCCCTCTCTTCTCTCCATCTGTCTTCATTTTTCATCACCTCTGGATTGTCTCTACTCCACTTTTTCTTTCGTCTCTTAACAGTTTTGCTATTTCTTGGCTCTTTGATGCTGGAGTTTCTTTCTCTGTGTCTAATGCTTTTTCCCTGCATCCCCTTTTCTCCTTTGTATTCTTTTATACCATGTGATCAATTCCTTTGCCAGTTGGTGTTTGCTAATCCATGGCCTCAGTACTCATCTATTTTTTCCTCTTTCTCCTCCTTACATAAACACATTACAAGTCTCTGTAATACACAGAAACCCTCTTGTTTTCTTTGTGCAGGCAGTTTAATGCATGTGTAAATGTTTAAGCTCAGTTCTGTAGCACACTATCTGTTTTAACCAGATATTTATTTTCTCTCTTTCTCTCTCTGTCCCACTCTTCCAGAGTGATCATGCATAACTTAAAAAGTGTGAATGGAATGACATATTTTACTATCACTAATGTATCACACAAAACCAGCCAAATGCTGCAATTCCCATCTCAGTTTCCTATAAGCTGCATAAAACACTTTCCCACAGCTAAGACAGCTGCACACACATCTCCCTCCCACACCTCCCCACCTCTTTTCTTGTTGTCAGACACATAAGAACTAGGTCAGTAGGATGTTTGGCATCCCACATATACCCCATAAACATTCATAGACACACACATACTGTCGCTGACTAACAGCAGGGAACATGTGTCTTGTATCCCCATAACATAGCCGCCATTCCAACACAACCTGCCTAATTAGTCCCACAGAGTGTGTACACACTGTCGACAATCAGCTAGTCTGTCTTATACGCCGGTGTGTGGGTGTCTGCTCGAGTCAGCTTGTTGCACATTTGATGTCTTTAAAGATACTCTGGAGTTTCTTCCCTGAGTATGACAGGCACTGTGTGTAATGGTGACCTGCAGTTTTTAAAACAGTGAAGCACTTGATGCTTTTCATAGATAAGAAAATGGTAGATATCTCCTGCCTGTTCTATAACAAATCATTTTTACCTTATGTTAATGCACGGCAACACTTGGACCACGAAAGTGGCGCAGTGAGCTGAAGGACCCCCCCTGTAAGGGGGTTGTAATTGATGTAATTCATCAACATCCATATAACCATGACTGAAGGGCATTTGTTGTGTCTTATTGTGGGACCTTTTACTTGTTTGAAGCAAGCGGAGTTATGGTTATTTTTTATTGACAGAACATGCAATCCATCCTCAGTTGTGTATCCAAATCCATTCTGCAATTAGCTTTTCTTGCTATTGCTGACAACACAGTGTATATGAATATATATGAATATATGTGGTCTGTCATTTCCCTGTTCTCTGATTTAGTGTAACTTTTGTTGTTTTCATTCAGGGAGTGCTGAGTCCCCGAGTCAACATACACTGCATTCTGGGATAGTCTGGAACCCTCTCCATGGGCTATACCACCTGCTGACACACCTGGGGGCTCTGGAGGAGTTGTGTTGAATGAGGTGAGATTGTCTTTGCTTTGATACCATGGTGATAATTTAAAAAGTCTTGTTCTATGCTATATAATCTGGTTTTATCAGTGCACTGTGACCCACTGCATATCTTGTCTTTAATTTGCTAGAATTCAGGTTGTGCTTGATAAGCCACGACTCAGTAGTTCGCTGATTACTGCTAAATCACAACTGACAAACTGCTATCACGTTGCTGTTTCAACCTAAAAGCTGTTAGTCTGCCATGGTTAATTTGATGTTATTAGTTCTGGCATCAAGGACTTTCCAGATCAGTGTTTTCTCTGTGGCTAGGAGCCTAGTTTTGCTAATAAACCAGTCACCCTGACTGCTGCGCAGATACGTGTTAAGTGCAGAGAATTTGCACAAGTATAGCGAGGTACAAATCAGTGGCTTATACATGTAGTCCTCAATATAATGTTGTACAATGAATTGACCAAACATGGGATATATAATTTCTTCGTTCACCCACTTTTTGAAACCTCTGGAAAGTAGGTAGATAAGACGGCCTCATTTGGTTACTGAAATCAAAGTAGTGAGGCTGAGCTATTTGAGGTATCTAAGTTTGCTTCCTGACTTCACTATGATTGGAGGAGATGCATTTAAAGGTAAGGGAAAACCAGTCTGCCTGGTGACAGTGGGTTTTTTTATTACACAGCCTTCTGAACTCTTTGTTGGTGCAGGAATATATTTTCACGTTAGCTAGTGAGTCCTTTATTGTAGTGGTGAGAGTGCAAAAAAAAAAAACCTTATATGTGAGGTTAATGTAAGGCTTGAGAAGGGATTGTGTTGTTTATAGCTCTGTTTACATTACATATGTATTTCTTAAGTGTGTGTTTCGGTATCTAGTATCTAATATTTCTCAAATAAAGCTGCTGTTCTCCAAGTTTCTTGAAAACCACAGACTACAACTGCTTTGATTTTCTCTGAATTACTCACAGCTAAAGAGCTGTCTTTTTGTGGTAATATTGATCCCCAAAGGGGAAATTCCTTTTCGCTTGCTACCCTTACCACGGGGAAGTAAGATGGCAGGGTCAGCTACAGAATAGCACCTTTGGAGCTGCTGGCGATTATCTCACTCACAGACATTCAGTGAGGTCAAGGATTTGAACTCAGGTCTTCTGTTTGATGGATAGCCTCTCTGCTCACTATAAGCTGTTTTTCCAGTGAGTCACGAGGAGAGAAACAAGCATTAAAGTAGCATATTTTTAACTCCTTTTAAGCCCACCTTTTCAAATCACATCTGGTACAGATACTTAAACACTGGTGAGAAGAGAAGAAGTGAGCTGTACTGTCAGGAAGGCTGTTTCTTATACAGTATGTCATTGCTTTTGCTTTTTGGAGTAGAAAACATGTTCCTGCCTGTTGTTCTGTTGCTTTAACATTTGGTGTGATGCAGTGGGAGTAGGGAATGCACTCTGGTCCACATCTTTATCCACCAGTTTATTGCTACCTCAAAAAAAAAAAATCAGATATACTGTAAGTACATATCCACAGAGAGAACAACAAACCCATTTATCCCACAGGGAACAGCGACTTTGGAAAGTGCTGCAGTTTCCCTGCCTCTGTATACTTTTGTATGTCTCCCTCTTTCTCCTTAGCTTCCCCTCTTTTGCTCCTTCTACAGTATTTGCCTCTCAAGTTAATTCAAGTTCAAATAAGTGACGATTTATTAGTGTCATGATCTAAACACAACTCCAAACAAAGTGTATGTTTGTACAAAAAGTCCCACTGTACTGCTTATTACTTAGTACTTCGTTTTTTTTCTTTTTTCTCTCACTATGTTGAAGTGTGCAAGGCTGTTATTTCCTCCTTCACACTATCACCCTTTTTCTCAAATCCAGTAAAAAAGTGTGAGTGCTTGTGTGAGTGTGGGTGAGAGAGAGTAAAACAGAGAGAGAGAGAGAGTGTCAGAGAGAGAGTGTCGGTGCTATTCTTGGCTGGTTGGGGAAGTCTTGGCTCCCTGGCGTATGGGAAAAGTGCTCTTGGCAAGTCTCGAACCAAGGCATTCCATTATGCTGTCCTCTTGAAACACACACAGACATACAAACTTGTTTTTGCCACTTAAAAGGACATCGTTTTAACCAAAACTTATTCACAGGAGACTTTAACCATAATCGCTACGTGCTAAATCTAAACCCTTACATTCACGAAATATCAAGAGTTTACCCTAAAATGCGATGGCTTACATTGTTTGAACTGTACCTACAATATAAGTAGTAGAAACAAACACACACACACACACACACACACACACACACACACACACACACACACACACACACACACAAATAGACTTTTAA
>VUQS01005029.1:7899-25028 GCA_015108495.1 Heterochromis multidens
AAATATATATATATATATATATATATATATATATATATACACACACACACACACACACACACACATACACACACACACACACATACATACCACGACTGGTATCTGCTCCTTTGTGCAAGGAGGAACAGGATGAGCACTGCCAGACAGACGTGAAAGGGTCTGGAAAAGCTGTGGAGAGCGTTACGCTGCCTGTAACATCATTCAGCATGACCGGTTTGGTGGTGGGTCAGTGATGGTCTGGGGAAGCATATCCATGGAGGGATGCCATACAAACTACTGAGGGCCATTTTAAGCTAGTCCATTTCAGCAAAATGGACTAGCCTGCCACATTATTTTTTCACTTTGATTTTCGGAGTGTCTTTGAATTCAGCCCTCTGTAGGTTGATAATTTTCATTTCCATCAAACAATGAGGCATCTTTTTATTCCTAATACATTACCCAGTCCATATCAGTACAGATATCCAGCATGATTTTTTTCCCATTGAGATCTGATGTGTTTTCAAAGTGTTGAAAACACAGTTGTCTGAAGGTGCTTTATGTTGTAAAGTTAAGACTCTACAATATTAGAAAGAGAGCCCCCTCTACCTGTGAGCAAGAACTTTGCAACAGTGGGAAGGAAGAACTCCCTTTCAACAAGAAGAGACCTTTGGCAGAACCAGGATCAGTGCAGGGTTAGCCATCCACAGCAGCCGGTTGGGGAGTTGAGGGGAAAATAATAACACTCAAACCTGAGATTTCATGATGGCACAGCAGATCAATACTGGGGCACATGGCTCAGTAAAAAGGGTCTAGCAATGCTGATGCTGAAGTGATTCCAGCTGGGGAAAAAGACCAGTTGGAGGTGATCTTGCAGTGGGTTCACACCAGCCACAGGGCCTGTCATCTCCGCTGGCTGGTAAAGAAGGATGGTCAAAATGACAGAACATGCAAATTACACTGAATGCAACCAGTTACATCATTGGGTAGATTCTCCAGTTCCTCTAAAGCCATTTTCTCACTTGCACTGCAGCTCTAAACTTTCATAGACATTACTTGATGGACCTGATGTCGAACTGAATAGGATTGTACATTAAACCATCTTTAACCTGCTAGTACAAAGTCCACATCGTGTCCGATTGCACCCATTTGAGAATAGTGTAAGCAGATTCACAAAGAACTAGTGGGTGCTCTGAGGCCGCTCTTTCAGAGAGCTTTTTACCTAAACCAGCAATGAGATCAAGCAGATACAGACTTTTTCCTGCTCTGTGCTGTATAGATAGGGTGGTCTCATCTAATCCTCCTGTCATTGTCTGGAGTTTATGTGTAATTGAGTTTAATGATAAAAACCAGTGAAAAATGAACAAGATTCCATATTAAACATTTTGTCTTTATATGTTTTGGCTGCAGATATTTAGGCAAAGAAGGCTGGGCCCCGGCCTCCTACTTGAAGAAAATTAAAGAGGATTTCTCCCCACGTAAGAAGACTCTGACAGGCCCTGTGGAGATCATTGGAAACATCATGGAGATCAGCAACCTGCTGCAAAAGAAGTCTGTTAGTGAGAAGGACATCCAGACAGACGGAGAAGGTAGCACCACACCAGAGCGCCACATCTCCAAGAGCGAGATCAGCCTGCCCATGCCCTCTGAAATCAACGCCGCGACAGGCCGAAGGCTGAGCGCGGGCCGTGACACCAACAGCCCGTGTCTGGGAATAGCAGCGAGCGCTGCCCTGAATGAAAATAAAGCGAGAGGCGAGCCGGGGTCCCCAGCTGTTGCAAGAGTGGCACCGCACAGAGTGGAAATTGGTGAGAATTTGTTGTATGAAGGACACAATTGACCTTTTTGCACCGATGAATAAAGCTGTACTGCAGCTGAGGGGAGGCAGCACTGAATCCTAAACTTAATTGAACATTAAGTTTAGGATTCAGTGCTGTAGGTAAGCTACATGGCTGCTGTATCTAACAGTGGTGGTGGTGAAATCTTGTTAACATAACTCTGTGGCACTAACCTGTAATGACATGTAACGTGGGGATTTCAAATGTTTGGTGTGTGTTTCAGCCTCAGTTTTACTCACTAACTAAGAATCTGTGGTCAGTTTGTGGTTACTAGACATCACTCGGTTCCGCTCATGCATCCTTTAGGATGAGTCCATTTTTTTGACATGAACAAACAAACGAACAGCAAGAAACCAACAAAGGCAAACAAAACAACTGCACAACAAAATGCACTCATGGCAGTCCACAGCCCAGCAAACAATAGTCACAGAAAAAAAAATAATCCTTAAACCTTTCAAATATTTTTTTTTTGTCTTTAAATATGTTATTCATTCAAAACCAAGCATTTGGTGTATACTTTTTTTTCTTTTCTCACAAAACAATCTTAGTTTTTTGGCCCTAAAAAATGGAGGTTTTGTTTGCTAAAGTTAGTTTTAACCCTTTTGTTTGTTCATTTTTTCTGTCATTCTGGATGTAAGCCAAGTAGAACTAGCTTTGGGTCTAGTGGAATTTCTTTCTGAGATAATCATCTCACATGTATGCTGAATCAGTGTTAATAAAATGTTATTATTTTTATTCAGGGTCTCCTAATCTGAGGCAAAAACCTCCCCCAAGAAGAGATGCCAATTTGGTAAGACACCAGATAAGCTGCTGCTTACTAACAATACCCAACAGGGTGTTCTGTTCTTTTCCTGTGTGTTCAGCAGAAGCATGGTAATCACTGAAGTACACATGATCACAGTGTTCTTGAGTTTGTTCAAGCTGCAAAATATTTCAGTGCAAGTATAAATAACAATAAATAATATTAAAAAAATCTAATTGCTCTCAGACTGCAGCAGGGGTTGCATAGCAACCATTACGGCACATTTACACATTTTCAGCATGTCTGTGATGATCTGACTAGTACTGTACATGAACACGTTACATTTACTATCATATTTATATATAATGGTTGTATGCAGCCATACATCACATGTGAGGAAATCTTGTGTTTTATGTCTTTTATCACACTCTTTAAGGTCTTACTCATTTAGTCAGATACAGGTTGGCTGAACATGATGTCAGCTGCTTACTTCTCTCTCTCTTTGCTGTACAGGGCTTCCAGTTACCCAAGCCACCAGAGCCCCCTGCTGTGGAAGCAGAGTATTACACAATAGCAGATTTCCAGTCCTCAATCTCTGATGGCATCAGTTTCCGTGGAGGACAAAAGGCTGATGTAAGAGGCCAGATCTACAGTGCTGTCGCTCAGATGAGACAGGGGCTATTGAATATGTATGCAAACTGAGTGCTCCCCTGATAGGCAGGAAATCTGAGGGACTAGAGATACGACCTTGGGATTTTGTGTGTGAAAGTGATGATGTAGACAGAATTCACTCTGCAGGGATTCAAGATGAGGATGAAAATAACAACAGAGATTCCTTCGGGGTTTTTTTTTTTATTAAGTTATGCTGAGCGGATTCTTCTACAGACTGCAATAATAGATGCATTGTTGATCTTTGATTTTATTACAGTATTCTGCTTTCATTAGCATGTCATTTAATTACTTAACTCAGCATATAGCAAATTTGACATATATTTAAGTGAGCATTTATCTCAGTAACTCTTTACTCCTTGTTGTGCAGGTAATAGAGAAGAATCCCGGAGGCTGGTGGTATGTGCAGATTGGAGAGATGGAGGGCTGGGCCCCCTGCTCCTACATCGACAAGCGCAAAAAGCCCAACCTCAGCCGTAGGTCCAGCACACTGACCCGTCCCAAAGTCCCTCCCCCAGCTCCGCCTGTCAAAAAACAAGAATCTGAGGAGGCTCCACCTCCTGCTAACTCTTCCTCCAAAACCACGGAGACGCCTAGCAGGCCTGTGTATGAAGAGCCTGAATATGATGTTCCTGCAGTTGGATGCGAAGGTGAATCTGAACCTGAGCCTCTGAAGGACGAGCGTTCCCGAGATGTAAAGATCAACAGTGTGGTCGGTGACAAGTACAGCAGCTCTCCTCCTTCGTGCAAGGCCTCCCCTCCTGTCTGCAAGGCGTCTCCTGTCTTCACCCATCGAAGAACCTCCTTTAGGTCTGTAGAGGAGGTTGCTAAGGAGGAGTGTATCTATGAGAATGATGGTTTCAGGCCAAGTAGTGGCGTTGAAGGAACGTTGACTAAAGGTTCCAGTGAGCCCAACTCCCCAAGGAGCTACCATTCCTCCACAGTCCCGAGAAAACCCTCCGGATCTTCACCTTTACCTGGCAGACCCATGAAAACCATGACACCAGAGATGAGTCGGAGAAGCCAGACCCTGGGCAGACACATAGATATCAGCTTCAGGTCCCAGGATAACAGCCCCCACTCTTCATCAGATGAACTGAGCAGAGGCCCCAAGAAAGGCTCTGTCTTCAACCGGGAGGTGGAGCAGAGAATAGGCCAGAGCCCTTCCACCAGGCCCAAGCCTTCCGTCAGACCTAAACCCCTTCTTACCAAATCAGAGCCCCAGAGTCCTGAGAGGATGGACATCACCTCTCTGAGACGGCAGCTGAGGCCTACGAGTCAGTTTAGACATAGCCTCAAACCTTCTCGTGGGGAGGACTCTGAAACAGCTTCTGTTATATCTTCAGAGGACTCGATGTGTTCGCGCAGTACCTCAGATCTCTCTTCTGTTTACTCCAAAGGAAGCCGTGGTGACTCAGACGTGGAGGGCCCCAATCTCTACCGTTCTGTGGATGCCTATAAGAAGGTCCAGGACTCTGAGATCAGTTTTCCAGCTGGGGCTGAGGTCGAGGTTTTGGAGAAACAGGAGAGTGGTTGGTGGTACATCCGTTGGGGCTCTGAAGAAGGCTGGGCTCCCTCATACTACCTGGAACCTGTCAGACAAGTGGGCGATGTTGGTGGGTTAGATGGACAGGGGGGTGGCGGGAGTAAGTCCAACAGCCTGGAGAAAAATGAGCAGCATGTTCTGGCCCTCAATAACATTAATATTCAGGGCCTGACGCAGCAGCATCAAGGCTTGAGGAGGAACTCTCCACCGATTCCTTCCAAGCCTCCTGGTGGCTTCTCGAAGCCATCCGGGATGGTTAATGGAGGTGTAAGGATGAGGAACGGTGTGCGCCAGGTGGCGGTGAGGCCTCAGTCTGTATTTGTCACCACAACACAGCCAGCCAAGGACACACACTACACGACAGGGTCCTTGAGAAGAAATGAGTCACTGGGCAGGAGTGATCACTACGGTTCTGGTTCTGCCACACTTGGAGTTCGCCGAAATGCCTCATTCAGCACCGTGCGGCCACATGTAGTTGTTGAAAGCCAAACAAGGCCTGCAGAACGCTCTAGTCTGTCTTCGGGGAGCGCATTCAGTGCAAGCAATGTCCAAGATGCGCTGAGCAGAGTTAACCAACGCAACGGTATCCCTGTGTCCACGGTCAGACCCAAGCCCTTGGAGAAGAGCCAGCTGATCCACAACAACCTTGGCAGGGATGTGTATGTGTCCATCGCTGATTATCGTGGTGATGAGGAGACAATGGGTTTCACAGAGGGAACCTGTCTGGAAGTGTTGGAGAGAAACCCCAATGGATGGTGGTACTGCCAGGTGCAGGACAGCCTGGTTCCTCGCAAAGGCTGGGTCCCCTCCAACTACCTTGAGCGGAAAAAATAAAAGCAAGCCTACATCCATCCCCCCACCCTTCCCCCCTACCTGCCCCATTCGGTGCCTCCGAAAGCTTGGGCGGCATCACTCCTCGAGAATGTTAGCCGCAATCTCCCTTAAGCAATATGTTCTTGAAAATTTACATATAGTCAGACTGTGTGTAAAGAGAAAGATGTTTTAAAAAAAGGACACTTTTAGTGCTGGTTTACTAAAATTTATACGAAGAGGAGTGTAAAGATTTTAAATATTTTGCCTGGGAAGGAGAGACAGAAACATGGAATTGGCCACACTGATTGAGGACGTTTGAGGAGGATGCTGTTTCTGACATGTAAAATGGTGTAAACGGGAGTGAGAGGTTTGCATCATGTAATACCGAAGCCGAGAAGGGTAGTGGCTATGCTAATCCTGCCCATCACTGACTACGATGGCCAATAAGTGCCTTTTGTATTTGATCACCTGAACGGAGGTCCTAAATGGTGGATGGCAAACCAGTAAATCAACCAAATCTTTATAGAGTGCCATAGTCCTATGAACACCACCAAGAGTGTTTCCATAACCAGTTAAGGGTTCAAAGTGCAAAGTTTTGATCCAGACAGCTCTAATTGGTCCGATGCAAAGATTAAAGAAAGAAAAACGTGACTTAAGGGACTCATGTTCCCATAGGATTTATTTGTTTTAAGGCACAAGTCATCAAACAAAGACGATAATTGAATCTCATCATCACTACTTCTCTTTAGTTTGTTTCTGTTAGTGTCTCGTGTTGATACAAGTCTTCCTTAGAGAATTATTTCTGCTTTCTTGTGACATCTGTTTTCCACCGACAGCCTTGAATTGGATGAGTCAGACACATGACTTTGGCAGAATATATAGCTGATGCTCCGTTTCTGTAAATCGGAATAGTTTCTAGCATAGATCCCACAGAAATAGCTTAGTCATTTTTCCTGGATGTAGCCATCTGGGAGAACAAATTTCTAAAAAACAAAAAAACAAAAACAAAAAAAAACCTGTGAAACTTGAAAAATACAGTCAGTTTCTTGGAAAAGCAAAGGAACAGTGAAACCTCATATCAGTGTAGGGGATAACCTCAAAGTAAGAAATCATTTTACAGAGATGTTTTAAGCTTCAGGAACAAATGGTTTTGTGTATATTTTGTTTATATACATGTAATAATGCAGCTGTCACAGCGATAAATTGTAAGGATACTGGAAATGTGGTGAAATAATTGAATCCCAGGGATTTATTTGAAAAGCATATTGGCCAAAATGTGATCAAATCAAATAGAGATATCACTTCATTGGCAGTTTTTGTGATTTTACTGTTTATTTATGGTACAAATGGTAACACGTATTCACCAAAATGCCTAAAACGAGGTTTCTAAACTGACCTTTTCTATCAATATCTGGAAGTACTTGATATTTAATAGAGCCATTAAAACAGGAAGTGAACAGTTAATTGTAATATTAGATATTGCTGTGCAGTATTGGGATTTAAACAGAGACTAGAATAGGTATTTATAATCATTTGAGATGTCACATTAGAAATAATTCTTCCACTTCTGGAAGAGAGTCAAATTTAAAAATTCTAATGGCTGATGTTCAAGACTGCTGAAATACATTTTCTAACGAACACTAACTTCTCATTATGTTTCTGCTGGACAGTATCATAGTATTAAACAAAGTGCAGTACCTGCTAGATCGCAGTTATCTAATTTTAACAAAACCATTTTTTTTGTTTGTTAATTTGTTTCTCTGTGATCACACAGTGACAATAATGAGGAACGAAGTGGTTCTGTTTTGTGAATTAGTGCACTTTAAAATCAGTTTTTATGGTGCATTAATGTAAAGATGCAGTAAATACTCAGCATATTATTTATTGAATATTTTTTTGTAATTATTTAATTTTTTTTTTCAACTCAAACAAGAGGATGAAGGGTTCTTCTCTTGGTGACAGTTTATTTGGTAGAATTGGAGAAACAGAGGCCTCTTGTGGAAGTTCAAAGGTACTACAACATGAGTTTGTGAAGATTGATCCAAACCACGAGGCTTTCCAGCCGTCCTACCTCAGTGCAATAAGAAATGCACTGCTGGTCAGTGAGTCTCACCAAAAACTGTACAGAATTTTAATATTTTTTTAAATTTTTTTTTAATCTTAGTGCAGCTAAAACTATTTTTATAGCACATTTTGTTTCGTATTGGGCAATAATTTATTTTTTTGAAAATTTATTGATTTTTTTTTTTTCTCTGTGCTGTGTGCTGCAACTTTAGCAAATCATGGGCACTTCCTTCATCTTTATTGTGCTTTACATAATGCCTGATAAAAGCATATTTATTATGAATATTTTTATATATTTTCACAGTTTGAAAAGCACCATTTCGCTCCTCCCATTCAAACAGAAACCATCATTTATGTGACGAGCATGTATTAACAGATAATAAAATCACTGATGTATGGACCTATAAATAAAACCAATAACAGTTATTCGGATGTTGACAGGCCCCATCCTTTGAGACGAAGGCATTATGTAAATGTGTCGAATCACTCTTAACATTTCGCTCCAGCACATATTATTATTATTAATATTATTATTGCATATCGCTTTGTTTGATTGAGCTGAACTTATTTGCAAGGGAATCGTTCTGTCTCAAGCCTACATTTAGCTGTGTAGCATCTATCTTTATTCATGCTTTTACTTCTTTTTTTCTTATTTCCTCTTTTTTTTTCTTTAATTCTGAAATGTACCCATGAGGAAATGTGCAATAGATTAAAAAATAGAAAAAAAAATACAAGACAAAAACACTTCAAAAACACTTCAACAAAAGGAGAAATATCAGAGGTCTAACAACACGTGAACAATGCCATTACATCTGCTGGGAGTAGATATTCCTGGTCAAACTGCCAGTCACGAGGCTTTTATGATCATTTCCAGTGTGTCATATTTAAGTCTGTCTTAAGAGAGCAGATGTGTGAGGTCCTAACAGCATCAGAAAACTCACTGGACCAAAGCAGTGACACCTCATTATCTCCGATGTGATGAACTAACATGAGAACGTCTGCTCCTCCTGCCCCACGTCAGCAGTGGACAGTGATTTGTGAAAGGCAGAAGTCCACTGACCCATTCTGTAGTGACATTACAGCCATCTGGGATCTTCTTCACAGACGAAGAGTCACGGGCCCTTCATCGGGGGCCTCAGCGGCCCGCTCTCAGCTGTCACGTTTGTGCCTGAATGGAATTCTTTGATTGTTTTTCTGTTGTTGTTTTCTTCTTCTTCTTCTTTTGTTTGCTTTCCCTCTAGACTGTGTCCTCTCCCCACCTACACGGATGCCTCTTTTGACATTTACCCCCACGGCTGTCAGACCAAGTCAGGCTTTTTCGTCAGCAATCACTGCGGTGAAGGTGACCTTTGGGACCGCCGGCTGGCAAAGTGACGTCGACGTGAGAGTCTCGGCGGTAAACAAAACACCGGGGAGATGAACGCTCCTTCAGGCCGTTTCAGTTCAATCCATCAACTTCCAGGATAAACACCAAAAATAGAAAATCCTCTTTTTTTTTTCCTTTTTTTTCTCTTTGCTGAGCGCCAGCAGAGAGAAGAGATGATGCCACAGGTGAATGCGTGATTGTGCTGTTCGTAAAGGCCAATACACAGAGTGCAGTCCTTGTTAGGGGCTTCTGTCCATGAATCCTTTTGTTTAGTTTGTATTTAAACTCCACTTTTAAGGGGAAAAATCTGCATTATAGGAAATTCCCTTATTTGCTTTGTTGCTGAGAGTTTAAAGCAGAAATCGAAACTATTCTCCCGACTCTGACGCTCACGTGACTGTTGGACCTTTGCTGTGCAGCGTGATGAATGTGCTCCAGAAATGATAAATCCCGCTGCTCGACTTAAAACTCATTTTCAGTAATGTTTTGTGACTAAAGCTGGAAGCTAATTCTGAAACCTCTGATGAAAGAGAGAGAATTTTACACCAGAAAGGTTTTGCTGCCCTCGCTAGCACCAGGAATACACCAGGAATACACCAGGAATACACCAGGAATACACCAGGAATACTGCTCAGCTAAGCGAAGTGTTCATGTTTTACTAATGTGGAAAATAAAGAGCTGTCTTAACAGGTTTTAGACTGTGCTCAGTATCGTTTTTGGAGTTTTTTCTCCTGTTTAAACGAGCAGTAAATTAGTTTTCAGGAACATTCCTAATAATAATAATGATAATAATAATAATAGGTGATTAATTTTGACTAAAATCTTTGGGGAAAATGATTTTTGGGTTTTATTTTAATGTTTGTTTTTCAGGTTAAAGGTCTGCAGTTAGCTTAGCTGAGCATAAAGACACATTTATTTGGCATATTATTTAAATACATTATTATTTGAACCTATTATATGAATTATTATTATTAAGGAAAATTAGCATACACTAGCAAAATAAAAAAAAAAAAAAAGTAATTGTAAACTGTCTTTGCTGAAAGTTGAAAAACCTGCCAGCATCTAAATTCACAGATTAACATTTGTTTGGTTTTTACCCGTCAGTCACAAAGGCTGATGGTGTGTTGTTGTCACCCTGCCAGGCGGGCGGCATGGACACACAGGTTTGTGAACTCTTGAGAATGAAGCGATGAACCACAGGTGCATCTACCAGGACGCTGAGGGGTAGCACTGGCAGCCGCCAGTATTTTACAGTTTGCTGAAGACGAGATTTCTCAGCAGGTCACTGCACCTGCACCTCCTTTAAATCCTCCACCTCCTGTTTTTACAGCTTTTTGTTAATGGATTAAAGGAAAGAACGGTGTACAGTAGTGAGTGGTATCAATCTTCTCGTTTAACTCTCAGCAGCAAAGTGAAGAAATGTCAGTCTATAATTCAAGTTTGAGTTTTGCCTCCCAGCTCAGTTACTGTCGAATACTTTTTGCCTTCCACCTGCACAGCTGAGCAGGTGTGTCCACAGTTTTCATGCCGATCAGGAGTTTTATAGGAAATGTATGAGTTTTCCATCATCTTCCCGGAGGTCAGCCGAGTGAGACGGCTCCACTTCGTCGTCTTATTCCTTGCTCTCTTTTTATTCTAACAAATGGACGGTGCCTCTCGGGCGTGAAGAGCCTTCAGCTCTGGCTGCATTTCCTTTCTGCTCGCCAGTTTTGTTTTTTTTAATACACCTCCGTCTCTCTCCTTCATCGACACAGCCGGGCCGCTGAGATCATAAAGATATCTGAGAGGGGTTGTGTGTGTGTGTTTTAGCATGATGAGATGGATTGTTTGCAGGTGTGCTGGAGGAAAGAGAAGTTGGAGGTCAAGGAGGGGATTTGCAGTAGCAGGATGCAGGCAGACAGGAGATGGATCAGATAGTGGATTCTAGGAGATGAGGCGGAAGCGAGGTGAGAGGAGCTCTGCTTTGATTGGAGGGAAAAATAATGTCTTCCAACACGAAGCCCATTTTATCAAACTCCTTCTAACCACCTTTTTAAAAACCTTGCACCTAATGAGTTCTGCTTCTGAACCTGAGCTGTGAAATCTCATTACATCAAACAATGTTTTAATTGCACCACTTGAAGTTTCTGAAGCCGCTTCGAGAGAAACTGCAAGTCGGTGAGAGGCAAATGAGTTGATGGTGCAGCAGCTTCTCTCAGCCTCCCTCTCTGTCCGCAGGAGAACTTCAGAACTGATCCTACCTCTGATTTTAGCTCCTTTTACTGCCGCTGTCTTCAGATCTCATGTAGCCTTGAGGGTGTGAGAGCTGAGCTGGGTGTTGGAAAAAAGTTTTTTATAATAAGACAAAAAAAGGCTTCAAATGGTGGATTCTTTGCCTATACTTTAAACATTTTTTTGCCTTATTCTCTTGTGTTTTTGTTGAGAAAATAATTGAATGTTGCAAAAAGGGTAACGCAGGATTTAAAGGGTTTGTTCACATCTAATGAAACACCTTAAAGCTGTAAATGAAAGACATCAGAAGAGGACTTCAGAAGTCAACAGTAGCCAGATCTGGAACAGAGCAATTGTGGAGGTAATGAAGGCAGCAGTTTGATAGAAGGAGGGGTAGGTTTGATAGCAAAGTTTTAGTAAGTGTGTGGGAGCAGGTGAGATGTATTTAAGGAGATGCTTTTGTAGGTTTTTTAATTAATGTCTAGTTTTTGTTAGAGCGTGAGAGAAGAACCAGGGAAGCTGCGGGCTCTTTCTCAAGCAGCTGGGTAAAATAAAAATGCTGTGAATCAGGCAATACAGATTATTTATGTCACTCTGAAAACTTCCTCATGCAGTCGCAGTTGTTTGAGATGCCAGTGGGCATCAGCAGGAGCTGTCTCGGAGCTCCAGAGGAGGAGGCTGTGTCGAGGAACGAGGCGCGCCGCTGTGTCTCCGCGGCACTTTTCTTTGTCTCTGTTTGAATCCCCGTTTCTGATTAGCACAACAGTGTGTCTTAATTAACCTTAGCCAGTCTGACAATATTCCAGCTCTAATGGCTTCCCAATAAAGAACACTGCAGCTGCTGGCTTCCTGCATGGGAGACGGCGCCTGGTGCCAGTCCCCGCTCAGCCGTACTTCTGCAGCCGAGGCAAGCTGTCAGAAGTGATTGATCCTGAGTGACAGCTGAAGTAGTTTCATGGGAAAGGTGGCGCCTGTTTTTAAACTCAACGTTGCATTTATAGAATAGAATTTGTCACCACTCTGCTGTGGAAAGCAGTGTGCCAAAAAAACAAAAAAACAAAAGCCCATTGAGCTCGTGATCTCTTAATTCTGACAAAAACAGTCCGTAACCAGCAAGTCAGCCACACTAACAAACACAGTAACAACTACAGGCCTCAAGTTGGACCAAAGGAGGTGCTATTCTTTCATTTTCTCTTTTTTTCTGTTTTTTTTTGCCATGTTTTTAAGTGGTTTAAATCTGTAGCGCATGACTTTTGTCTCCACCTTCTAGCATTGAGAGTAATTGCACATTGCCAGCAGAAGAAACTGCAAATTAGAGATTTACTTCCCACTAATAAGCTTAAAGGTCCTTTTTTGGAATTTCTGTCTTCACAGTATAAATCTTTCACCACCAGGGGGCAGCATTTTAACACTGGGTGTGTGCTGCTGTTTAATTGTTGGTATTGGCTGTTTACTAGGCCGCCATTGTGTTTTTAATGACTTACCTGATTACATAAGGGTTACACTGCACCACCTTGAAGTACAAATTGGTATTACATGGAAGTACATGCTGCCCTCTTTTTTTCCCCGATAGCTTTGATTAATTTTGGAAGGTTTTAAATTTAATTTACTCACAGGAATTTACAACAAGTACCTTTAATCACTCTTGGATTGAGTGGACGTTCATTTATATAAAAGTCAAAGTCATGCACTGCAGCTTTAAGCTTTGCAAACTCCTTGTTTTCAAAAGATGTGCCATGAAGAGGCAAATGCAGCTTTATTCAAGTGTTCCAGTGATGAATGGTGGCAGTCTCCCACCACACCAATCTGTTCCAAACATCACCAAACTATTTGTGCTCTGGCGGGAAATAAAACGAACGCAAACACAGTCCAGATTCCTTCCTGATTGGAGACTTTCTGCACATGTGCATTCCTTTTGAAAACAGGACATTTTCTTATCTACGGCCTCATTTTGACAAGTCTTGTTCCTTTTTTTGTATCTTGTACATGTTTACATTGTATCTCGCATTGCCCAAAAGAGAAACAATATTAAATGTATTATCTTTGTTGTTTTAAACCGCCTCCTGTTCATTTGTCGCACGCGTTTCCACAGATAAACAGCAGCAGGTCACCCCCCCCCGCCTGCTTGGGATCTATCTAGACAGTGTGTGACAGTAATATTACAGATTGAGACATTTATCTCTATTCGCCTTATTGTGCGGGCCAGATTAAGTGAGTTTAGATGTGCAGGAGCAGAACAATGCAGCTGGTTATATATAGCGAGGCATGAGTTATGAGGGGAAAGTGTGAGGAGGTTGAGAGCGATGAATGAAGACAAACGAGTGCTCACAGCCTCAGTTCCCCACTAAAGAGCAGAGACACAAATTTTTGTTCTCCTGTATCCAAATGTGTGCGGAGAGATTTATCACTTCTGTCCAGAGGAATGTGAAATATATGCTTACACCTCTGTCCCAAAGGCAGTGCTGCAAATCTTCACGTCCTTAAAGGAAAACACAGGTTTTCAGGAGGAACTGACAGGTCAGGCTGTCATTCAGTAACATGAAATATAGACATGGGGACTAAAGTTCAGAGCTCTCCCTTCATAAATGATTGCACATTTTCAGCCATTACATTCTAACAAGCTATGACCATCTATATAACGGCCACCAGGAGGCGACTCCTCTAGCTGCAAAAAAGAAGTTCGTGTGTAAATCTATGAGAAAATGACCCTACTTCTCACTTGATCTTTGAACTCAGTGAACACTTTCCTGATGAGTTTGATGAGTTTGATTGACTGAATAAAATATGATGTTCATCTTGTAAATTATGGTCCCAGTTAGAGTAAAAAAGGATGATAATCAGATATCTTCTGATTGCTCTCTCATATAGTAGCATCTTACCAGTGTCCCCCAGTTTCTCAGATCCACTCCTCGCCCATCTCAGCTGGCACAGGGGGTCAGCAGGTCACACCCTGCACACACTGTAAGTACATTACAGTCACATTTTGAAAAATAAGAATTTAAACCAATGCTACCACTGACATAACTGTATAAAGATATTCTGGCTGCCTTTCTGGGTAAAACATTGCGTAAAAAGCTGCGCTGATTATTTATTTGCCACTTTTTTGTCTTGTTTTTTGGACACAAGCTGGAGATATTTGGGTTAAAATGTTTAAGAATATAAAGCTGCTGCTGTGATCCTCACACTCCTTTGATTTGTTCCAGTTGGGAATTTGCCAGCTAAGCTAACGTGGAAAAACTTGGAACATTTGTGCTGGAGAGATTTTTACACACCTGGAAGGCCAGCATCCTCTATTATGTCTCACCATGCTTTAATTGGACCCGCTTCTATTGCTTCATGCACATATTTCATAAAACTAGACACCAAAACAACATAAAATTGACCTCTCTCCCCCGGCTGCACTGGAGTTTCCATTATTCTGTAAAAAATTGCATTTCGGGGCAGTACAGACTTTATATTTCACTAAATTACAAACAGTGCCAAACAAAGCTGTGTATCCTGATTGTCTCTACAAACTCACCAAAAGCCATAAAAACATCTAAATGCTCGAACACATTCACATACACACACATACACATTCTGACGTACCCTCGGTTTAACACAGCTTTACTTGCTGTTGCTGCTCAACGCATCACTGGTGAGATCTGTGACGTTTGGGGCCCTAAAACCAAAAAATAGCACCAAAATACTACAGAGATTTAAGAGGAACTGCAGTCAGGTGATAAAAAAATATTGATAACTCCAGCTTTAATCACTCATCTTTTGTACATTTAAAGTTAACTCATTATACATTATATATCTATGTAGACAGATAAATAGAGTTTTTTGGTGAAAGTGACACTGAAAATGTCTGCAAATGACAAAAGTTGACTCATTGAAGCATATCTATCTATTTATCGATCTATAGATAGATCGATAAATAGATAGAGATAACTCCAGCTTTAATGATCATATTTTAAGTAATATCTCAATATATAAAGTTATGGTGTACTTACTAGCCTTTTCTGCAGCTTTAAACTTCACAGTCTATCTCAGCAGACCTAACTTGGCAGGGTGATAAGATGTAGCTGATAAAATGATAAAAAATATAATTCGATACTAATTATGTACTAACACTGTCTTCATCTTTATAACTCGTCACAGTTTTTACCTAAAATGATTCTTCTAGAATAACCCCCCTCACAGTCTGCAGATACTTGCACAATACACTACCTAAGCATCTCCACTAGATGGCTCTGTTGATCCGGCCTTGCCTCAGACCCTCCTCCATACAGCATCTCGATAGACATTTTCATATGAATAAAGCTGCACATTCAAACTCAGCATGTATGCTGAGATTGAGTCTTGAAATGAAATTCTATTATTATTGGTTCTTTTTAGCCATTTCTTACATTATACCTAATAATGGATGTTAACATTGACAGATGATGATCTCTGGCAGAGTTATGAATGCTCAGTTGAACAATGATCAGTATTAAAAGCACTCGTCTGGTTTATTCTTTTCATGACATTATTACTCATCTTATTCATATCCCTGAGTCACTTCTCTTATATGGAGATGTCCGTGAATCAGATTCAGACAGATGCTATCAGGCAGCTCAGAGCAATACATCTGGATGAGGTGCTTCATGAATTTATAGTGCAGTCGTTTTAGTGGAAGCACACCAACAACTCAAGTTTTAAAGTAGATCTCCTGAATCCCCTGCTGGTTGCCGTGAAGCTCCCCAACAGCTGGGCCAGAGGCAGAGGCCAAGGAACACGAATCCACAGAGCGCCGGGGCCGGTGGCTGGCTCAGCCCTCCAAGGGCCGGGGGGGGGACAACATAGTGCTGACATCAGTGCTAGAGGCCAAGCTACAAGTCAGGATGTGTCAAAGGTCAAGTGTTCACAAACACGGTTAAAACTCCATTTAAAAAGTCTAGTGGTACACTAGAAATCACACTTTTTCTGGAGCTTTTGAACTTTCACCGGCACATATAAAACTGTCGTAATACTCGGGTTTCCAAATTCCTATTTTTCTCATTATTATTTGACTGTTAAAAACTACAGGTGAATAAAAAGCCCTCAACATATGTCTAGTCTTGTCATAATGTCCTAATTTTTATGTAAGTGCTGTAATAATGCAGGAAAATCGATCTTTTATTTTTCCCCATTTCTAGTTGGAAGTATTTTTCCAACATAAGATGGAAAATGCACAGAGATTATGAGCGTGCTTTTAATCTGTAGTCTCAGCACGTTGGGACAGACAGTGTACAGCTGAGAGAAAATGCAAGAAACAGCAACCTGCTTAACCTTGCTTATTTCTTAAATTGGCTGATGACCACTTATATGAAGGTGCCAGTGAATCACTGCTCGTGTTCTGCTTCAATCTCATAACTGTCATTTTACCAGTTTCTAGATCAAACAGCCACTTTAACTCTTTCCCCCATAAAGACGACATTTGACGACCTCCTCAGTACCCTTAATGATGAGTTTTTACACCTCAGTTTATCTTCAGATGATCCAAAATGCTGCAGCGAGAGTACTGACAGGGACTAGAAAGAGAGAGCATATTTCTAGTCCCTGTCAGTACTCTCGCTGCAGCATTTTCGATCATTTGAAGGTTTTTCAGGGAGTTTTTAGGACAGCCTGATAATAATGAATAAGAAGAAGTAATAAATGCATGAACTAGTTTTTCAGCATCACCCTGAGACAGGATGTTTCTAATTTTGGCGATATTGCGCAAATGCAAGAAAGCAGTCCTACATATTTGTTTAATATGCGCATTGAAGGACATATCCTGGTCAAAAATGACTCCAAGATTCCTCACAGTGTTACTGGAGGCCAAGGTAATGCCATCCAGAGTAAGTATCTGGTTAGACACCATGTCTCTAAGATTTTTGGGGCCGAGTACAATAACCTCAG
>VUQS01005037.1:5477-15568 GCA_015108495.1 Heterochromis multidens
CCCCTTCCTCGCACGCCATTTCTGGGAGACTCCCCAGCCTCATACATGTGCACAGGAACATGCATTCGCACGCACACACACACACACACACACACACACACACACACACACACACACACACACCGACTTTCCTTGTCATCTCCCCACTAGCTGCATAAATGGTCCGTTCAGCATCACTGCAGGATTTTATGAAAGATAAACACCCAAAAACAAAAAAGATGATGACATTATTTGTTCACATTTATTCCACATTAGAATCCACACGGCATCCCAGACAAACACATGCGCAGGTGAGCATACAAACCTGCAGACAGATATGTATTTACCCAACATGAATACACCTCTTTCAATACATTAGATATGACCCTGAAACTAGTTTGTCCTGTTTGACGCTCAGAAAGGGATCTGCAATAATTGTCTGGTTGTCCGGTGTGGTTTAAAAATGTACGCAAGCCAGCTGTAGGACACTGTTGTCACTGTCAACTGCACCGCCTAAAGAGTCAGAAAGGGCAACCCCTATCTTTTTCATTTAGTTTTTTTTTTTTTTGTTAAAGCTGCACAGTTGCCTCATGCTGAGCGCATTTAGAGCAGTTAAGAGAAGCATACAGCTGGAGGAGGCAGCTCAAGATTTACTCCCATCCAAAAGGTGTTTACATCACAAAAGATTTCCCATCAACATTTTCCTCATGCCTCGAACCACCTAACAATCAGCGCAAAATGAGTGACTCATCCAAGTTGCCATGGCAACACGGTTCATTGGGATCAGTTAACGACCATCATTGTTACCCCTGCAAAGAATCAATAACAAGATTTGGGAGGTGGAGGCGTCTGAGTGTGTGTGTGTGTGTTTGGGGGGGGTGAATCCTCACGACCCGTTTACAGTTTATGCAAGCGTGGCAGGCTGCGCATAGCTTTTGCAGCAGGTAGGCGTCTCTCCCTTGCCTTAGGGCACACGCTTAGGTGGGGCTTGAGAAAATATTTCTTCTGCACCCGATCTGCTGCTCTCAACTCTCTCGCAGGAAAAAAAATTATTATCAAAATACCCCCATTGTAAGGAAACTCTGAACACTCACACACAGACATAACTGCAAAGTCAGCTTTAAACACTGAAATTGCGTCACTGAGCAAACTAGCCGCCTCTAGTTGACCTACAATATGTGATTTCCATACTGCTCTCCCCTGTCTGTCAACCCATTTGTTCTACTCTGTCCAACCTGAGCTTCCTTATCCACGAGCTTCCTTAACTGGGGTGGTGGGGGTGTCCCGTCACCCTAAAAAATCCATTTCCTCTCCTCATGCTCCCATTCCCTCTCTACCTCTCTCTCTCTTCAACCCCATCCCCCTCTCTTCCAGGGGCTCTTAAAGGAAAACATTGCGATAACAGCTGCCAGGGCCCCGGGGAGAGCGAGAGAAGGGAGAAAAGAGGTCAAACAGTAAAGAGAGCAAGAATCCAAGGTACAGCTGAAAGAGAAGTGCACACATGTGAACACCGAGAGGAAGAAACACACACACTCATCCTGACTCACACCAATTGAAATGTAATGATATGAACATGACACTTCATGCACCAACTTTGCAGCCCACTGTGTGTTCGAGCTTGTGTGTGTTTGTGAAATGTGTGACACAGAAATTACAGTGAGGAGGTGTTGTTAGCTGAATAGAAGAGATGCAGAAGGGAGAAGGGAGGACGAGAGAGAAAGAGCGAGCAAAAAAAAAAGAAAAAAAAAAGGCAGAGACAACTGTTCTGTGGACACCTGTCCCTTTCGCTCACAGGCTTGAGTGATGTACAGAGACAGCTGCAGGGCCAATAAAGAAGAAAGAGTTTTTCACTTACCTCTCCTCCCCCCAATTCCCTTTCTGTTTCCACTCTCTTGCTTCAGATATCTCTAAATAGTTGACCACAGAAATAGCGCTACTAAACCGCTACATCCAGCTGCACTGGCTGACACGCTGTACTGTATGTTCACATAAGATTCCCCTGACCATACATAATACATGGCAGAGAACAGTTTCTGGCAGTGGCAGCCCTTGATGTTCAAACTGCGTGCATTTCTAGCTCTGGGCAGGGGAACAGATGCCACAACAACGGCGTACAATAATACATTGCCGCTCGTGCAGCTCAGCATAACGAATCATAATTGTGGAGATACAATCTCCAGCCTGTATCTCACTGTCATCAACGCCTGCTACACTACTTCCAGTGTTTATATCCCCTCGTAGCAAGTAGCTGCCGAGTCCTAACAAGAGCCTGAAATGCTCTCTGACTGGACCACTCTAGCGAACGGTCAAGTAGACTCCTCATCTGTTAGTAGTTAATTAACATTTAATGCTCGATGACAGTGTCGCCCGCTCTGATGCCGTTTCATGTACAGTCGAGCTCGAGCGCTGACGAAGAGATACAGCAGCCGTGTACACAGAGGAGGATATGAAAAGATATCGGGATAAACACTCACCGACAACACGTTAGGATAGTACAGTCCCATCATCGTATTCTGTGCAACAACTCAAACTGTCGTCGCTCCTCTCTCCTCTCTCTCTCTCCTCTTCTCTTCTCACGCTGCCTCGCTTTCTCTCCCTCGCCGAGCCTGTGTCACCTCACCAGCTCAGTCTCTCTTGTCTGTCTCACAGATTCAAAATCTCCCTCTCTCTGCCCCCGCTCGCTCTGTCTGCCCTGCCAATCCCCTCCCCACCTCCTCCTCCTCCTCCTCTGCTGGCTTCTGTCCCTGTCACTCTCCCTCACTTGCTTGCTTGCTTTCTTTTCTTTCAACCCCCCTCCCCTCTATCGCTCTCTCTCTCTCTCTGTCTCCCACTCACTCTTTTCTTTCCCTCTCCCACTCGCTCCTTGCTTTCCCTCTACCCCCAGCCTTCTGTTTTGCTGCTGTGCCCTTGCCTGCTCATCTCTTCTGTCTCTTCTCCAGTCCTCCTCCTCTCCTCCTATCTCACCCAGATAGCCTGACGCCTCCCCCTTCCTACTTCTCTGCCTCTGTCACACCTGCAAACTTTCCCCTCCCCTCTGCTTCCCTCTCATGTCGCAGTCCTCCTCTCCTCACTCTCTCTCTCCTTCTGTTCTCTTTCTCCATGTAGGTGAGTTAACTGGGGCTGCTGGCACCACTGGGAGAGAGGAGTAGAAGACTTTTCTTCTTTTCTCTCTCTATCCCCTCTAAGACATGCACCTTGTTACGCAAATGAGCTGGTAATTTTACACATCAGTCATTTTTCTGCAAAAGTCACGACTGCAATGATACTAGGTCAAACCGAGCAACATCTTTTGTAACACTGCCAACATGGAACATGTCTGACTATTATCACATTAAACTTAACACTGTGCCAGACAATATTTGTATAAAAACAAAGGATGAAGTCACAAAAGTATAAACTCTGCAGCTCCCTTTAGGTTTACAGAGCATTATAACATCTTTTAGATCATTGTTTTGGCTTCACTCTCGCTGCTTTTTTTCAACCTGGTTTCAAACAGCGGCTAGTTCCATCAAAAAAAGCTCCCAAAACTCACAGTAATCTGCGTCCAGCACCGAGCAGCAGAGAGCTAAAGATAGCATCATTATAGCTGGTAAACATATTGGAGCATTTAGCAGATATTTTTCTCAGAATAAAATGACACCACTGGGGGCACCAAACACGCCTTCAGCAGGAAGTCTCATCAAAGATGCAACAAAAGAGGAACGACCTGTGTCAGCACAGCCAAACAAATCGCCATCGTTTCACGTTCTTTTGAATAACGACCATCAACTATGCCATCGAGCACAGTAATGAAGTGGCATTTATCTTCAGCACAACATACAGCACATGAATCCTTTGCACAATTACAATATAACTGAAACGTAGAACTCTGATGTGGTATAGGTACATGTTTGTACACCAGGTGACAAATACTGCTTGAATCTCATGGCCAAGCCATTATCTGATGATTTTACTTTATATAAAAAGTTTGAAAACTACTTCAATAGACAGATAAAGCCTGCCAAGTTTCATACTCCTCCTGCAAAGGGCTTGTCTTCCCCTTCACACTTGGGGCTTTTGCTACTCTCCAGGCTCTTCCTTCCAGGAGCCTTTGATCACATCATTCTCACACTGCTGCTGACAGTTTAGCACCTCAGTGTTGTGGAAGCCTCCGCTGCCCGGCATTGTTTTCTTCCTCTCTGTCATTTTTTTCCCCCCCTTGGTCAGAGGCCAAATCACACCTCTAAACCCCCAAGCAGTCCCTGAATGACATCTTTCGATCATCAACAAGAGACTGTTCACACAAGACAAAACTTTAAACTATTATCACTTGGAAGGCAACGATTAAAAGTGAAATCAAAACTGTCTGTTTGACTTCCAGGCTTCTGCAATACCCACTTATAGCAGTATTAAAAAAAAAAAAAAGTCCATTCTCATACTGGGGCAAATAAGAGCATTCAAGTGAAGGGAGATGAAGTGCAGATAAGCAGCCGGAGGTTGCCGGGCACCACGTAGTGCGAGGGATGAGGAGATTACGGGCAGAACATGAGAGGATGAGTGGATGAACGGAGGATGATCTAAGGATTAACCACATAAACTGAGCAGTCTAATAACACAATCAGCAGGCTAATACAAAGATGGGCAAACACACTGTAGTCACACACACACACACACACACACACACACACACACACACACACAAAAAACGCAATGCAGTCAAACCTTTTTGTGACTGTGTGCGTTTGTGGGCAGAAAATGTTTAAAGGTGCTAAAAGAGAAAGAACAAGTTGGATTTACCATCTGAAAGATGATTACTAAGTGTGCATTATTGGGAATAGAAAGGAAAGTGGGTGGAGGGTAATACGGGAGGGTTGTGGAGGCGTGTCTTTTACTACACGACTGCTAATTTATAATCTACACCCCCACCTTGTGGTTTGAAGAGCTACACTGAGCCATATTAATGTTATCTGAATACTGTATAAATGGAAGGGGTGGAATGAGGGCACATTACACAACGTGGATTTTTGCACGTTTTCCCTTACCTGACTATGAGACGGGTATCCGTGATAACTGAGCGTCAAAGGATCGTTGTTCTGAAAGAGAGGAGCAGATTTTTGGAAAGATGGTCAGCAATTTGTAAAGCAAAAGGACAAGCCACTTAAAAAAAAAAAACCTGAAGTCTGAGTGAATAACTGAAAGGGCTTTTTGGCTGTGTAATAAAAATGTTATTATGCCCACTAAGCTGTTGCCTCCATATTTGACTTTACAGCTGCGTGCCATTTCTGACTCCTAATCAAATTAACTCCGTTCTGTGACACACTCCTGCTATCTCCCAAGTCAGTCTCCTCCAGAGTTTTCCACCCAGTGGATCTTTTGTCTGCTTGTAAAGCCGTGATAACGGGGGCGAGTGAGATCATGCGAGCAGTAGATGAAAGACGGGAGAGAAAGAATGAGTGTCACCGCGGCTCTTAAATCATAAATAGGTCAGGAGTGTCAGCGAGCATGAAGCCCATCGGTGTGAAATGCGATCATGAGCCCTGATGCAATCTCCAACACATCCCTCTCAATGTTCTGGCTGTGCAAAGCAGCGGCGGATACATCAAACATCTGGTGAGTAATTACAGTAAAACAAGATGCAGAGAAAAAAATAATAATTTGTTTATGGCCAAATATTAAATATAAATCATTCCTCTGCTCCCTAAAATAGTTTGTAACTCACTTTATTCACTCTCATAATACCGTGTTCCGGCTTTTATGCTAATGTATTCCATTAAATGGAGGCGCTTTTCACAGCAATTACAACACACTTTGAAGGGGGAAAAAAACAGATTTGCCTGTCTCTGACTTCATATCACTAGATTAGAAAACAACCCAGCTTCTCCCTCCTCCCTCTGTCCTTCCCCTCTGATCTTCCTTTCATCTGGAACCAATGTCCCTCGTCTGCTCTGTACCCAGGGGGAACACTTTGCTCTGTGCGCTTCACAGCTTGAGTTCGCCTGATTAATACTGTAGCCATCTAACTCTGGACCCCATGGGGCCGTTTCACTAAAACTAAGCACAACATTTCCAAATGTAAGAGGCTCGGTTGAGGAGGAGGGAGCAGGAAGCGTCTTCGTGATTGAAAAATGCAGCTTGTGTGAGTCTATCTCAGAGCCAAAAATGTACTTAGTGAACTGGCTTTGGGAGGCAGAAGCTCTAAATAATGAATCACCTCTTAGAGGCTTGAATAACATGAATAAAGTATGAACCTTACTTTACAGTGAGGCCAAACTCTAAATGCAAAAACACTGAAGGTATGGGGACAGAGCGGGTACGCTGCATCACAGTGAAGGCGGGGCTCTCAAAGGCACACATCTGGAAACATCATATGAGCAGGAAAATGGGGAAGGACTGGAAATGCAATGGGAAATGGACAGCATAGAAAAAAAAAGAAAAAAGAAATGGAGGGAGCAAAGACAATGACTCATACATGAGCGGAGTCATGTGCTTAATTTCCTTAAGCAACTGGGAGGGATGAGCGGGGAGGGGGGTAGTGCACTAGAGTCTGCTCAAGATGAGTGTATCTCAGTCTCACTCAGCACCACGGCCACTTGCACTGAACATGAGAAAACAAAAAAGATTCTGCACTTTAGGTAGTCATAGTTAATCATGGGTCGGGCTTATTTGGAGTCTTTTTTTGTTGCTGGTGGTGACAAATGAAGGAGCGCTGACTCGTTCCGGGGGTGGTGATGGTAATGACTTTGGGGGAAGGGTGGCTAAAACAACAGAAGAAACTGCAGGGAAAGACCGGGTGAGCAATCAGGAGAAAGTAAGAAAATGACCTGAAGTCAACAGATGGCAAAGATGGGGAGGAGGGGGAGGAGAGGGGAGAGAGACCAGCTTGCAGGACGTGGAGGGGAGACAGGAGCAGTCCTGTAATAATTAAATCTGAAAGGAAGCACAGGATGAGAGGCTCAGTTACCTCCAGGTTTCTCCTTCACTCAGCAGAAGTATCCCACTGTACACATGAACCCTGATACTTGTCTCCAAAAAAAAAAAAAAAATACAGGTTGGGTAGGTGTGTGAGAGTGTGTGATTGTTTAGCGTGTGTGGGATGTCTAATTTGGTCACAAGACTCATGTCTATTCCTATCGCGCCTTGGGACCGCTGCTGTTCTGATGAGAAGGAGGAAAATAGGAACTACATTTCACTACTCTGAGAGTCATCCTACCTAACTGCAAAGCAGGGCACTCCATACACTCGAGGGGATGTGAATCCACTTCTTCCACAAGGCACTTATGTGCTAAGCCTCCAAACAGTTGGCCAGATGATCTAAAGTTTATTTTCCCCCTCAGTATACCTCACATCCCTCTGACTTTCCACAGTAAACCTACACGTGCTTCTTTGAGGGCAAGCTGGCTGGAATCACTGGGTTTTTGGAGGCTGCTTTGACATTTCTGGCATGAAGATAATCATAAAGCAGCATCAGCTGCTGAATCACATGCGACATAATGAAACCACTGAACACAATTGTGATTTGGATCCCCCAATTTATTTCAGATCTGATAAAGAGAGAATTAACATTTGTATGTAATTATTTACTGCACCGCATAATTGCCCATAATGATTAATCTACATTATCCCTTCATTCCAGTGAAACCAGAGACCAGTATTGGATTTTTGGAACCAATGCTGATGCCCGTATTTGGAAGACCATTGTGGCCGCTGGCCCCATTTTTACATTTACCATGTTAAACGTAACTCTAAATGGCAGTTAAACTTGCAAAGTACGGGCCACTGTACAAAGATAGAGCCTGTTGGGACATTTAAGTAACAATACAGAGACCTATACATCATCTCAATCACTTTTATGTACTGAGTAGTAACTATTTTCTTTACTGATTGTTCTATACATTCAATTATTGACTTCTTTCTTACAGAAATGTTACACAATAACTACAAATATCATTACATTCTCTAAAGCCCCAAGTGTCATGTTCAAACTGTTTCCCAACCAATTTACTATGAATCAAAATAAATAAATAAATAAATTCATTAAACTAGAGATGCACCGATCAACTGGCCAGGGACCGGAATCGGTCGATTTCCAGCGTTCCTGGCTCTGACTGGTAACCGGCCGGTCAGCCTCACATATGTCCGATTACAAGCCGGTCTGTTTCATGCACGCGCAACACACACTGCAGCACACTCACAGCCACATGCCAAAATGTCATTAGTGTGGAAGCTCTTTACTGTGAGTGAAGACGCAAAGTTTGCCAAAGTAAACCGTGAGATGGAGCACGACTTACTATAGCAAGCCTGATTAGGTTTGTTCGTAACAACAAACCTAATGAGACACATAAATCACCCTGACTCAGCTGAACAGGGACATTTTAAAGAAGCTAACAAAGGGAAAGTAGCCAAAGCTAAAGCTATCCAGAGCTCAGAGCCAACCACAAGCCAGCCTCGGTATGAGCAAAGGATCAAAGCAGTCAGGAGGAAAATTAAGGAGATAAATGAAAAAGAGAAAAGTTATAAACATACTGGAAAATGATGTAAATACCTGCCATTTGTTTTGTTTCATAAACCTGTTTCACCTGCTCGTTTTTGTTAAGGTAACATATGCCAGTTAAAGGTGGGTGTACAGCAACTCATTTTCAGTTAATTATTTGCAATTCCTTCCAGTAGCAGAGCACTTTATTTTCAGCTGTTTAACTGAGAAAAGATCCTGTAACTTGCTGCAGTTTGGGGGAATATTGTAAAGTGTATAATTTCCTTTATTAAGAAAATAATGTCTTGCATTGAAGAAAAGTAGATTTTTACTTACTTTAATTTTGCAAAGAAGAGTGGGCCAAAATTCCTCCCCAGTGATGTGAAAGACTCATTACCAGTTATTGCAAATGCCTGACTGCAGTTCTTGGAGCCAAGGGTGGAACAACCAGTTATTAGGTTTAGGGGGCAATTACTTTTTCACACAGGGTCAGGCAGGTTTGGATAACTTTTTTCCCCTAATAAATGAAATCATCATTTAAAAACTGCATTTTATATTTACTCGGGTTATCTTTGTCTAATATCACAATTAATTAGCTAGAAACAACATTTTTTATTATTAGTGGTTAAAAAAAATTATTATTATTCATACTATATACTATATACATACTCATATATATAGTTATTTATTAATGGCGGAAAAAAACATAATAGCACAGTTTTGTGCAATTCTCAAATACTGAGACTGATGACTGACTTTTAAATAAGCATGAACCAATACAACACTATACCCCATTCAAAGCCAGAAACACTGTTAAATCACCTAACTGCACAATTTATTAGCTCAAAAGAATAACTTTTTAGTACTATGGTTAAAAATCACACCAAAATATTATATTATGCAAAACAGGGTAATACAAGACAAAAGCAGCTCAGTTTTGGGCAATTCTCAAATACTGAGACTGATGCCTGACTTTTAAATAAGCATGAATTGATACACCACTACACACCATCAACACTAGAAATACTGTAAATAATCTCGGGTAATCTCGGGACTGAAGTTAATATAAGGATAAGTACACTTTAGCACATCAAATTTTCCCCAAAGCCGAGTCTCAAAACACCGCTGGTCTTAAACATGAATCAGTCAAGAGATTTCTCCTGGCAATTTATCACAGAAAATCAGGGGTCCAAAAACTAAACAAATATTCTCCACCGGCTGCAAGAGAACATTTTTCTTGCTGACATTTTCATACTATTTCAGTGCATGGGGCTGAGATGAAAGTACAGCAGGGTGATCCACCTACATTAACGTCCTAGTCAAGTCATTTGTCCTCAGCGCTGTCGCCCCAGGCAGGACCTTATTAGGTTAGAGAGAGCCCCGGTTCCTACGCAGAGTGACAACAAAACACGGGCCGCTCAGCAGCAGGCCAGATGGATATTGAAGCCGACAAGCTACTCTCAACAATTCCCAAATCTGACCGGAACTGAAGACGCAGGGTGCTGTTATGAATCCTCTGTCACCCTGAAAAATGTAGGACTTCCCCGGTGCTGCACTGGAATGCAATATAGACTGATTGTGTGTTGTTCAGTTGGCGGGTTGAGCAGCATACTCATTTAAAATTGGAGAAGGGCAATGGCAGTGGCAGGAAATCAGTAGCTAA
>VUQS01005039.1:10209-28338 GCA_015108495.1 Heterochromis multidens
AAGGTGATTGGGCTGTTCACCGCCCATATGGCCTCCACCACATTTAGCACGAAGAAGGGCAGCCAACACAGAGTGAAGGTCCCCATGATGATACCCAGAGTCTTCAGAGCTTTGTGTTCTCGAAGGCAAAACTTAGCCTTTTTAAGGCCACGCCCATTGTTGGCCTCCAGAGATTTAATGTTGCTGATGTCGCTGTTATGAAAACGTCCAACGCTTTTGTCAATCTTTTTTAGTTGATGCCTCGCCTCCTGGAAAACTCGACTGTAGACAAAAATCATGATGACCAAAGGGATGTAGAAGGAGATGATAGAGGAAGTGATGGCATAAGCCTGGTTGGTGTAAAATTCGCAGCAGTCGGTTTTGTTCGTACAGTTTTTAGCTTCAACAGTATCTGCAGTCCACCACTTCATGTGGATGGGCAGGTAAGATATCAGTGCAGCAATCACCCATACCAGCACCACCACAATGCGGGCTTTGCACTTGGTCAACATTGACTGGTAGCGGAAGGGAGACGTAATGGCCAAATAACGGTCAATGGCTATGACACACAGGGTCTCAATGCTTGCAGTCACACAGAGCACATCAGTGGCAGTCCAGAAGTCACACCAGAAATTACCAAAGTACCAAGTATTAGAGATAATTTTACAGGCCCCGAAAGGAATCACAATCAGACCCATGACCAGATCAGCACAGGCAAGCGACGTGATGAAACAGTTGGTGACATTTTGGAGACGCTGAAAGCGGGCAATTGCTGTTATGACCAGGATGTTGCCAAAGACAATAGCCAAAACTAATAAGGACATGATCATGCCCAGCAGGATCATTACTGGGGCACTGAAACCTTCATCAGTCCCAGTTGAATTCGATGATGAGTTCATCACAGTCATATTGGTGTACTCTGAGGTGGTTGTATTTCCCATCTGAAGAGACCACATGAAGACAAAACACACACACACACACATACACACACAAAGAAGTGAATTTTACAAATACATTTTAAACATCTGCCTCATTAAAACAGAAGAAAAAAAAACAAAAAAGTATGTTAACAGAAATTATATATGCATTTAAATCTAGCACTAACAAAAAGAAAGGAGACCAAAGCTTACAGCACCAAAACCACATAACAAACTCAGTATATCCTGTCAGCCTTCAGCAAGCTTTAAAACATGCTAAAAAAGGCAAAGACAAAAGCAAAAGTACAAACCTCCACAGGTAGTAGTTGTGTTTCCTGGCTCCCATACAAGGTAAAATGTCACTGTTTGGATAGTTCCTGCAAAGTAGCGAGTATCACACGTCCCATCTACTTTCTGCTTTACTTGATCTACGTGTGTGTCTCACTCACTCAGTCCCTCAGCTGAGCAGTGTTTCTTCTAATGTGTCTCCCAGGCTATTTGTCAGAGCCCTTATAACATGCAGTGATGACATCATGGTCAGTGCTGAGCCAATCAGACAGCCAGCCTGTGGAGGGTGCTGAGAGCTCTCAAGAGTTTGAACACACTGTCCCTGCAGTTGCTTTTGCAGGGCTGCATGAGACAAAATCTGAAAACACAGGCAAAGAGTCTTAAGATTTATCTTTTTTTTTTTTTTATAACTGTGTGAAATTAGTTTTAGAAGGTGTGCACTGGGTTTAAAATTCAGTTCTGCTTAGAGTTAAGCAGTGCAAAACTATTTGGAGGTGGGGGGTGGGGAGGTAATGGGTAAGAGCTGCTTTGCAGGAAGAGCTTACCCATTACTCATATTTCATATTGACAACAGGTTAAGCTTTTTTTTCACCCCTTTGTAATGTCATTGTAATGTTTTATCTCTCTGTATAATCCATGTGAAATCTAAGATTTACTGGGAGGTTTGACGTTAACTTCTTTTCCTGACAAAACATTGTTTTTTTTTAACTGAATTTTTTTTCTGACATATTTTACTTGTTTAACATAAAAATGTAGACTACAGCACAAACAAAAAATGAGAGCTGTTTAGTCCTCGTAGCCATAAATTCAAAAATACATTTACATAATGCTACAAAGGCAAATGTCTAAAAGTTAAACTAGAGAAGATTCCCTCATACTTCTGGCATAATTCTGCAATGCCAGTGTAGCCTGTTAGACAGGGACAAACTGTCATTCTATACTTTATCAAGATACAAAAATGTTTTCAGGATTCAGGACAAATTTGCATTCATGTATTGATTGTAGGCCTGTGCAAATCATTAAAATGCAGCTATTCACTGGAAGGTTTGTTTTTTTATATATGTATCTGAAATACTATTTAAATTTGAACATTGTTATCTGTGCTTTAGCCAAGCAAATACAGACAGCTGCCTTAGGACCAAAACCACTGCAGATGAGAAAGGTACAGAGCAGCTCAACCACAGTGCAATGTTTGTTTTTACATGCCCCAGTCGTGCTGGCAGTGAGTCAGCTGGATGTTTCACCACAATTGCTTTCAGTACGTATAGATGGATTTTTTTCTGTTGGAGCATGAGAATTATTTTTGATTTATTTATTTATTTTTTTATGAACAGCGAGTTTAGTTCTTATTGAAATTAAGATTTAAACTGATGAAGTCCAGACTAAACTGCACATTGAAAGATTACCTAACAAATGGCATTCATGTATGTTCATAGGTACAGAGCCCAGGCGAAACCATAGAAGAATTCCCGAAACATTCCCTTGTTTCGATCAATTTGCTCCCACATTTCAGTTGATTAGTAACCACAAGATACAATTTGTTCCCATGTTTTTGTATATTTGTGGTAAGAAGTTGGAAAGATATTCAAAAGTCGTAAGTTAAAAAGGAAACAGTGCTCTTAATATGTTTAGGCAACTGTGAAATAATGTCACACTTATACATTGTAGTGTTTATGTAAGAGAAGGGGTTCTCCTGTTTTTTATGCTAAAACAGGTTAGTCAGGAAAAAAAATACTATTTCGTCTACAAACATTTATATTTGATTCTGTTGTGGGACCTCCCCTTCATTCTACATGCATACCTGGAAAGCCTAACATAGGATGAAAAACACCTTTGTGCCCTTTCATGTACATACATGGGAAGCCTGAGGCAGGGAAAGCAGTAATAAAAATACCAAAAACGATAACGCCGATTACACTATAAACACAGACCTTACTTGCTATGTTTCAGGTAACATAGGAAGGTTTTGAATAGCAGCTGTAACATATGTAAAAAGGAACAAACAGACAAAACAAAACACAACAAAAAAGAAAGTGGCGGTTTGCAAGTTCTTTAGCCATACAAAGGGAACTGTGTCTTCAACCTACACCGATTAGTCTCAACACTGAAACCCCTGACAGTTGTTGGATTGTTAAAATGCAGTGTTCTGCTACGACCTGGCATTTATGTTAGTTTGACACATGCCGCTTACTTAAATATTGCTGCAGACCAAAGATTGCCACTACATTACAACATCACTTGTCGAAATCAATGACCACTAGCGTGACAGCCATGCCACACTGCAAAAACTGCTTGGGAACACCTTGAGCTTGGGGAACCTCTCACAGAGCCCTAGGCATTGACCTAGCTCAATATTGGGCTTGTTATTTTGTGGCAGATTGGTGAAATAATAAAGATTCCTTACAAATGACATAAAGGTAGAATTTCTTTTCATATATAGTGAGATATTGCAATCTCCAGTGTAGACTGTGATAGCACGCTTTTATGATTCAGGCAATGACTGAATTTTGGGCAAGGCTGACAACGTCCACAGTGCCAGCTGCTTTGGTGAGAGTGATTTTGCAAATGGCTTCTTCCTCTTCAGTTTGCTGATGCTGCAAAACATGATGATGGTGATCGACACAGAAAACACTAGAGTAAATAAAGAGTGCAAATTGACAGCCTGGTCGCTCTCTCGAGACTGAGAGGAAGAAGCAATAGTAGACAAGGTAAAACAGCTTAAATACCACATCACATATGAGTTTTGCCAATGGCATGCTCAAGTATAACCAATGGGAGACCAGTGGTGATTTTGGTGACACTACCGTGTAGAAATGAAGCTATGTGTGCTTGCTCCCAGCAAGTGGTACATACTGTTAACCAGACTCAAAAAACAGTACATTTTAGGCTGCTCCATTGTCTGCATTACAGCAGTGGAAATGAGGCATAGCTTGTGTTTTTGTCAAAGTGTCATTTTTGAGTTACTGGTCCGACATTTCAAATCCCAGGCCAAAGCAAGTGTGTCTCAGTTCTCTGTGGGTGCTTTCAAGTGTGTACAGGTCCACACTAAGCTTACAAAAGGAAGTGATGATAGTTTCCAGAGCTCTGATCTTCAAAGAATGCAGACGCCAAAGGCACTGTACTTCCTCTGTGCACTTCCAATGGAGCTTTGACAAATGCCTATATGACTGATGACACAAGAACAAATCCACCCAGTTCATCCATATGTGCAAATCCATTTTTCAGCATTTACACAGACATCTCAGTACTTATTTATACAAAATTATTTTCTATGTCCCACTTTTTAAACAAAAACAGTTCAGAGATGTGCTTGCACCCTGCTTGTAACCACGGTCCCTTCTGACTAATTTGAACTTAGTTGCTCATAGCAAACGTCCCTCCATCTAACCTTCAGGCAAAATGTCAGTAACTACTGGGCAAATTACCCTAAAATGTTCCATAGGCACTCATAGAAAGAATTGTATTGATTTGGTGACCTTTTGTCTTGTTACATATGTTGTTTATATGACAACTTCTCTTGGCAGAGTTCCATGAAAATCAATGCTCATCTTCCCAGAATTCATTTAAATGTTTTAATGACCTTTTAACCTATTTTTTATTACTGCTGTCGAGAAGAAAGTTACATGTGTGCCCCAAAAAGAGGAAGAATGTAAACATACATTGCTCTGAAATCAAAAGTGCTCTTCTTTGGCTTTCCTATTGCATCACCAGGTAAAAATAAAAACAATGCCATGAAATACTCCCAGCTGAATTTACTCATTGATTTTAGTAACCCCCATAGTCTTATCTCTGGCACAACATCCATGACAAACCCACCATGTTTAGCCTCACTACAGATAACTCAGTATATTATCAGCACTTTTCAACAGTATGATTGTAGGTTATAATATACAGCATAGTCTTCAAATGCTTTTTTCCTGTATGCATTGCTTTGAAGAGGCTTTCTATTGTACTTTTAACGTAGTATCTAATAATATTACTATGTAGTATTTAATAATATCAAGAAAGCTTTGTTTTCATTGGATGATCAGCTGTAGTGTTGTCTGGGGATATTGGCTTTAGACTGTGAGCTTGTTGTAATTGTAGGCCTATGTGTAGGTCATTGATTTGGTTTAAAGATGCAGTACAATGGCCTACACTAATTGTAAATGTAATTTCTGTTCTGTGTTCTGTTTTGGAAAGCTTGTTCCAGTGTTGGATTAATCACAACTGGTTTCCTCAGTCTGTGACATCTGTTTTCCTGTATCCTGTCACTCCCAGGCAGAACCGGTTCACATTTGGATAACCCTTTAACTGTCTTGGATCCTGTCTACATTTAGATATTGTGCACTGCTCTATTTAGTCAAACACTGTCACATTAAATCTGTCTTTTCTCCTCACCATCTCCTCTACGATCCCCACTTTTCTTCATAGAAAGTTGTGATGTTGACCTGATGGCCCAACAAGTTACCCCCCACCCCACCCCACTATATTTTTCCAGCAATCTGTGAGGAACAATACATGGAGCTATTATTCATTTAGGGAAAGGTTTCAGGAAGAAAGTAGGAAATGAGAGGATCTATATTCTCTTTGTTTTCTTAAATGTCAAAATAATTTGCTGATAATACATTGTACACCATGCAAAGTTAAATAAAAGCCCAAATAAACCACTAAAGCTTACACAGTTACTGAAAGTTAGAAGATAAGATTGATGCCACTCTTATGCAATTGCATTTATTTTATTTTACAGTAAAAAACTGACCAAATTAATAAACATTAGTGGTGGGCAAAGTGTTTACATTCTTTATGCAAGTAATAATACCACATTGTAACAAAACAAAACAAAAATAAGGTGTTACAAGAAAAAGACCCACATCTGGTCCCAAAATGTGACTGGTATACTAATATGCATGCAGTAATGTAAAAGCAGGGTTTTAGTCTTGTAAATAGTTGAGATAGATGTCATTTATTATCATTATTATTTACTATTTTATACATAAGGATTTATCTGCCGATGAGATGTAATGGAGTATGGGTAGAAAACTGTACGAAAAGAAAAGACTAAGCTGAAGTAAAAGCATCCAAATTTGTAGTTAAGTATGGTACTTGAGTAAATATACTCTTCGCTCATCGGTCATGTCTATTCAATCTTTCTCTCATTCAAGGAATCATTGGCCAGTCAATCATATCCTTAATCACTGAAACAAAGACTTCCTACTTGGGATTAATTGTAAGCACGGACCACTAATTGTTTCTCTGCTAAAGGCCCCTAGGGATCTGTGGGTGAGTTCCACCTAACAACAAATGTGTGTATGAGCCTCAAAGACCAAAAATTCAATGCTGTGTGCACCACCATGCAAATATGGCACCAGTTCTTCTTAGAAATGAAAATATCCAAGCTGTTTTGCATGTGGTTCAGATAAACAGAAATATTGGGACACAACTGTCTTTTATATATAAAATGGATCTAACCATGTATGGACTAAGCAGCTCCTGACTGTGTCTACAAATAACTGTTCACTTAGTTTTGGTATAATAAAGATAATAAAGATAAGACAGAGATCAGCATGTACAAAAATCAAAAAAATGTTCTAATGATTTCTAATCAATGCCACACATATTACAGTGTCATTCATGTTTTAGTGTGTGTACAGAATTTTAAAATGTGCGAGGGCTGAGTTTGTTTCACCTGCACCTGCATTTTACCATCCCAATTTAACACTTTCCGGCATGCCAGTTGAATTCTAATGGTAATATCTAAGGTAAGGTAAACTAGAGAGAGGAAGTCTTTCTTCGCCTGGTAGAGAAATTGCCAGTCTCATGGGAGTCGCTTTTTTGTCTGTCTCATTGATCACAAACATACAAAGAGAAGAGCGAATTAAACTCTTGTTTGAGCAGGTTAAAGGTTGAATGCTGTGATGACCTAATGACCTAATGACCTATCGGTTTACTGAAATATGCTGTTAGAAAACGGGGAGTCTGTGGCAGAACTTACGGCAGGATTAATAGTAAATATTAGGTACTCAAGGCTGAGCTAAATTATTACCTTTATTTAAAACTATGACAAGAAAAGTAATATGTTGCTGTCTTCATCAGGGTTTAATTAGTGTGTGTCTTTTGTACCATAGTGGACCTGTGGTTGGCACAGAGTGGGAATTTTAATCCATCTTTGTTTAGAAAGCACAAGGGATTCTACCTTTAACTAGTAAATACTTAATCTAAATAAATATTAAGAAATAAAATATTATATATATTTATTTATTTATAAAGAATAATCCATTTTCAGCTAGTTCAGTAAATTGTTCTTTATACTCTGAGATCATGGTGCCATTAGAGTCATGAAAGTAAATAGAAATATAAATAATTGAACAGTGGCATTTTTTCCCAATTATTTTAATAGATATGGATTGGAGGTGTCTGAGGCCCAATCATGTGGTTTCCAATAATATTAGCTATCAATCTGAATTTTTCAATCCCAGTTTGTTTTCACACTTAGGTTTTATAGTCCCCAGATTATTGCTCCTTTTTATGTATTCTCTCTTTCATATACCGTATTCCTTGCTCTTTATTATTTATCAAAGTACAGAATAATGGACTTATCGTTTCTACTCCACTTGGAATGTTTCAGTACAATTTGTATTAATTTGCTTTACTAATTTAAGGACTTTTTTATTTCCAAGACTGTACAAATTTGCTAACTGAGACTAGTGGGAATAGGGCTGACCCATGGAATCACAGTCCTTTTGTTCTTCCAATGTCCACAATGATTAATGTGTGAATAAACAGGCTGGAGGCAGATTTCTTTCTCTTTGCCACTTAAGGAAGCAACTTTTCTGTACCACCTTCAAACTTCTCTCACAGTGATTAATTGTAGAAAACAGTCAACTTTTAACTCTTTCCATACCAAATGAGAATGAGATGTGAGCTACTGAAATACCTCTGGTTTTGTTTCTCACTGTAAATTTGGCAGATTTCCCACTTGTATAAATAGCTGTAGACTGGTATGCCTTGATTTGGGACAATATTGACAATATGTGTCTACTATGAAATGGTGAAGGGAGAGACAGACAGGAACAAAGCATACCAGCAGTGATATTATCTTTATGTTCTGGGGATAAAACTAATAAAGAGAAAGGCTTTCCGTTCCTTTGCAGTCTGTAAACTACAAACTGTTAAATGGAATCACATAACACAAACTCAATAAAGTATCACTCATTTATCACTCTGTTAGAATGTACCACCCAACTGTCCGACTCTGGCACACACACACACAGACATGCAAAGGGCTGTATTGGTATTTTTGGTAGAGTATGAAGTATGGCATGAGTTAAGATGCCATCGTCAAGTCGCCCTTCCCCCGTCACTCTACTGTTTACAGCCTCAGATTATTAAAACTGGATGCCAGCAGGCCACAACAATGCCAGGCAAAGTGACAACTGAAAAAGCCACATTTAAATTGAAGTTGAGAGATTTCACAACACCTCTGCACATGACCCGTCATTATCTTCTGATGCCACTGCGTGTGTGCCTGTCTTTCTGTGTCATGTAGTAGGAAACATTAGACTGCATTTGTGCTTTTGGCTGGTAATAGGAAAACCTTTGTTAGCCTATAGAAGATCTGCAGAGACATTTCATACACATTAGGTTAACTCTGTCACAGTGATGTGGGCTGCTTCTTTGTCAGCAAGATATACTCAATCTGAGACCTGCTTATCGGCAGGGCCCGCTATCAGGATCAACCATGCAGAGTTAATCTTGGGGGTGCACGTGGGACAATGTCACAAACAGACTAAAACCTGCTGATCTAAAACCCATCTGAAGCCTACCTTAAAATGAAAGCAACTAAGGACTATGTGCTTCAGAAAAGAACAGTTCAACTAGTTCAATGTAGTTTGTTTTGTCATGATGTTTGCATGCATTTTACAGTATACTGCAAGTTATTTTAGTGTTCTACTTTTCTGGAAACAATTACTGTCCAGTAGAGGCACATTTTTGCCATGATCCAAAGAGCAGATGGAGCCTGGATCAGACTTGATATATGAAAAAAGGAATCTGTTCTTTTTCAGAATTCATGCAATGTACCTGTACAGTTTTGTATTTTTTGGTTTAATATTTATTGAAGGTTGTACCTGACTGAATGATAAAATAATAAAAATAAATAAAGATATAACATATATACATCTTCATGTTTTTTTAACGAATTTTTTAAGTCTTTTTTTTCCAGCGGTATGCTATATGACTTTGCAAAATGGCCAGAGACTTCTGGCAACTCACTTATTTATTTCAAGAGAAATGTGTCATAAGAAGCTTGACCTTTATAACAAATGTGACATTAATACAATGGTAAACTATGTCACAAAATTAAAACATCTCTAGAGTAACTTCCATGCTGTTACTAACAATTAAATCATTGAAAAGATAAGAAAAGATTGCCCATAAAAGCTTACTATTCAACTGAAAAGGGGAAATGTATTTAAGGTGTAATAACATCTGATCTGTTAAGGAAAAAACAAACGTTGGTTTAACCTGTTCAACATCATTCCATTTATACCCTCTTATCCCTGAGAGCCACGAGGTGCTGAAGCACATCCCAGAGATAAATAACCACTCAAGCTCACATTCACACCTCCAGACACTACATGGTCAAACCAGTTAACTCTAAACCTGCATGTTTCTCAGTTTTGGGAGGAATGCACAGTGCCTAGAGAAAACTGGAGAACATACTGTACAAACTCCACACAAACCCCCCTTCCAGCAGGCTGGCTGAAGCCTTCTTGTGTTAATAGATAAAGCCAGCTGCAGTAGTGGGAGATTTGGACATGCAAACACAGCTGTTGTGGATTTACCACAGCACTATGTATACTGAAACTGCTCGTTCAAGAACATCCATCAAATCTAAATTAGATTTACTAATCAGATTTAAGCTGTTGCACTAAAAAACAGTTCACAGATAACGTAATTCGTTACATTCAAAGCTCCTAAAGCGGAAATATGCATATCAAAAGATGGCACGCCAACAGCCAACAACAACAATAAAAATGACCATGGGGATCAGAATAACAATGACTTTCAATAAGGAGAACAATTATGTAATGAGTTTCCCTTCTAAAGGGTATTGTCTCTTCTCTGCTGCTTTTACATGTGCTCTTAGTTTAGTCTCCACAAATCTAAATGGGCAGAAAATTGTTCATTAAAATTTGTTTGGAGCTTGACTTTAGTTAACAGAGTTTAGCCACATGACAGGGAAGTATTTACTTCCCTCTTGTATTTTACTGTTACAGTACGGTGCCAGTCTGGCAATGTACTTTACATAGGAAAACATAATAAAAAACATACAAAGAGCTCATGCGCACATTACATTGTTGATGGAAAAGCTACACTTCACCTTCCGCTTACGAGCTGAAAGTCACGCACAGGTACAAAGTGATAAACAGATGCACCCACTTGGTCTACACAAAGACACTACAGTGTGCTCACAAAACATTTGTGGGCACACTGTAGTGTTTTTCTTTCCTTGTTTGATATTTCAAACATTTTCCACTAATATTAACAGAAAAACTAAATTTACAACTAGAAGAATTTTACCATATGACATGTGAGGGAGTCTGATCAATTGTCACTACAGAAAAGTTTGCCAGTACAGGATTGTTTGCACTCCTGTCTGGCATTTAAATAAAATAGATGAAAAGAACAGAACAGAACTTGATTTTGCTTGTTCATCGTTCTAAAACTTATGGCACACTGCACTGGTACAGATTAAGATCAGTTCTAATGTTTCCTGTTGCCTTTCAGGGGATTTCCTGATAACTGAATATGTTGCCGAGATAGTACTTTGCTGTCACTGCACTGCACTGACCTGTCACTGCAGACTGCAATTAGGTCACACAGTATGTTTCACTATGCTCTACAAAACACCAAAAGTTCAGTTTTTGACATCATCTTTTAAACAAAATGAAAAACAAACACAGGTTATTTATGGAAGCTGCTTATTAAAACCCATAGGTACACTTCATTGTGCACGCTCTTTTTTCTGACCATCTGCCCCCACCACCCTGTTTTATTTCATAATGATGCACAGATGTATGCCTTAGACTAGCAACCGAGAACATCAACATACATGACAATCTTGTTAAAAACAGATTCTCTGATTGGCTATTGTGTATGAAGAAAAAACTTTTTTATTTAAAACTAGCAATTGAACACAGTCATAGGACCAGGAAGTTCTTCATTTTCTAGGTGAAAGGTTGAACAAGGGTCAACACTGACAAGGTGTGAAATAAGCATTTTCTCATTTTGCATTTTATGCTCTACTATAACCACTCAGTATGATGGCTGGTCATATTCAGTCTCAGTTTTCTGTGTGTGGTCAGAATAATCCATCTGGGCAAAGACTGTATGCATTCTAATAATGTGATGCAAGAAAAAAGTGCTGCTGTCACAACACATCTGCTGTTGCTGTTTGTGCATCTTACATTGTTTATTCAGCAAATTTGAGTGAGAATGCCATCTTGGTATTGTTTTTGCAGAGCTGACTGTTTGTGCTTTGCTGACTGCAAATTATGTTTGATGCTCTGATACAGGTAAACACACTACTTCCTGGCTCAGAGTGCCATGAGAGAGAATCAGATATTACTGAGCAGCTGACATCCATGAGCATGCACAATGACCCCAACCTTGCAGGTCAAAATCTTCTTACTGCCTTTGAGAATATTGCATATATTGCATATAGAAGATGTTAAAAGTTGGTTTGTGAAGTCCTATTTTAAAGCCTCAACTTTAGCTTTGTACCCATCATCATCTTGGATTGCAGCCAAAAGTTACCATATTTGGAGGAGATGATGGAGTGCTAAGTTATCAGCTAATGCTAGCAAGCTTGGTTTACAAGGTGCATCCATAGACTGTATAGATGCACTGCCTAGTCACAGATACCTGCTAATTAGTATTATGTAACAAACAAACAAAAATATAGAACAGAATATCACTCACCAAACACAGGCTTCTTGAACAAGTTGTTAGTGCAATTCACTGCATCAATCAATTAACCTTTTCAACAAAGCACAAACACCATAAACAAATGGTCCAGTTCAGTGACTCAAATGTGCAGAGGTGAAGCTTTCCGCGGCTGCCAGCTAGAGCTGCCTGTACTGAAATCCATGTAGCACCTCCTGTAGTTGGGTTAAGGTTGGGAGGGGGAATTTAGCTATAAAGAACAAAAACCTGTTTGTGTACCAGGTTCCAAACATGCAAATTATCCAATCTCAAGTGGCCACTTGAAGAACTGCAGTTTTTGGCACTTCCCAGTTGGCTTCATTTCTGCAGTCCTAAGATTGCCCCGTGGGATAGGCTACTATAGAGCAGCCAATAAATCTTGTCTCACTTCATCTATTCGGCCATGGTAATATAACTGATATAAATGTAACTTAGCTATTCTCCCAGTGATGAACCTCTGTTATCTTGGCCCAAGAAGGATGGGACTAGCTTGCAGGATGAGGCTAATTAGGGGCCATTATCACAGTAATGACTCTATGGCAAAAAACCACAGGCTTGCAATTGTACAAAATCACAGGTTGAAGAAGAAAGAGCTTTTGTCCATTGCATTTTTTTAACATAACAAAGTGCAGCTGCCCTCCTGGTAAATTTATGCTACCAGTTACATGACTTTTTAATTTCCTTGTCAGCTTACTCGTCTATCTTAAATAAGAAATCCAACAAACACAGAGTCCAACACATACACACACGCAGATAAAAGAAAGTCAGTGAGTTAATTCATTACATCATCTGAGTCAAAAAAGACACTTTGGAAAACAATGATTGATACAGGGCTTTGGCTACCAATGTCAAAATATTCCTGTTAGACCATTTTGTCACTGAGGTTTAAGTCAACATTAATGGTGAAACGGATGAAATTTTGATTTTTCTGTAAAAATGTCAAGCCTAAAGGCAAGGACAGTAAAGCTTGTATATCACCTGTGACCCAATTCACTATGAAAAGGACAAATGCAGAAGATAAATCTTACAAGCACAGTAGAAAAAATCTTCTCACAACCACATTTAGAAATTAAAAATGCCAACAAGTGAAAACCATCAGGTAACTTTGTGGATTCATTAAAAATTATTGTTTTATGTTAAAGCTGCTGGTGTCTCAGTGACCTCAGTGTCCTTCAGCCTCTGTCTGTGATGCATGAGCTGTGATCCTAGTTTAATAAGAAGTTTAATAAAATTATCAAGTTTCCATTTTTAATGATTGTTATTATGAAGTGTTACCATCATACAACCAATATTTCAGATTCGTTTTTGCTTTCAGAACTGTCTTAATTCTTCATGGCACAGAATCAGCAAGGTGCTGGAATCATTCCTCAGATATTTTGGTCCATATTGACATGACAGCATCATTCAGTTGCTGCAGGTTTGTCAGCTGCACATCCACGATGCGAATCTCCACCACATCCCAAAGGTGCTCTGTTGGATTGAGATCTGGTGACTGTGGGAGCCATGTGAGTACAGTGACGTCATTGTCATGTTCAAGAAACCAGTTTGAGATTATTTGAGCTTTGCGACATGGTGCATTGTCCTGTTGTAAGCAGCCATCAGAGTATGGGTACACTGTGGTCATTAAGGGATGCACATAGTCAGCAACAATACTCAGGTAGGCTGTGGCATTTAAACGATGCTTATTTGGTACTAAGGGGCCCAAAGTGTACCAAGAAAATATCCCTCACACCATTACACCACCAACAACAACCTGAGCCACTGATACAAGGCAGGGTGGATCTGTGCGTTCATGTTGTTTACACCAAATTCTGATCCTAACATCCAAAAGTCACAACAGAAACTGAGACTCATCAGACAGGGTAATGTTTTTACAATCTTCTATTGTCCAATTTTGGTGAACCTCTGCAAGTTGTAGCCACGGTTTCTTGTTCTTAGCTGACAGGTATGGCATCAGGTGTGGTCTTCTGCTGTAGCCCATCAGCTTCAAGGTTTGACATGCTGTGTATTCAGAGATGGTCTTCTATATACCTTATGGTAACCAGTGGTTATTTAAGTTACTGTTGCCTTCCTATAAGCTCGAACCAGGCTGGATATTCTCCTCTGACCTCTGACATCAACAAGGCATTTTTGACCAGAGAACTGCTGCTCACTGGATATTTTGTCTTTTTTTGGACCATTCTCTGTAAATGCTAGAGATGTTTGTGTGGGAAAATCTCAGTAAATCAGCAGTTTCTAAAATACTCAGATCAGCCCATCTGGCACCAACAACCATGCCAGTGTAAATGCACTGAGTTGCTGCCATGTAATTGGCTGATAAGACATTTGTGATAATGAGCAGTTGAACCCACATATCTAACAAAGTAGCCAGAGAGTTTATGATAGTACTGATGGAAATGAGATAATTAGCACTAGCTCAGGATGGTGGAAATTTCCTTAATCTTTTCAGGTACACCATTTGTATCTGCCATTTTGGATCATAAACCAAAGTACTAAACGTGTTTAAAATTTAACCCAATGGTGGCACAACACTTTACATTTCACAACATTTCCTAAAACAATTGAACTATTGCAGATAGTGCAAACAGACTGATATTACCACCCACAGAGCCACCATGCCAACCTACAGTTTATGAAAATTCAATATAGAGTAAATGCAGTGCATTAACAAAGGGAACTTCTTTAAGCAGAGGAATACACAGTGCTTATGTCTCTGAGTGCAACTACTCATAGCAAGATACAGTGTGTTGAATTGCTGAGGTAAAATCATATAGACCATTATAGCCTACATGTTTGATGGTCAGAATTTGAAATCCTACATTTAATTTTTCCATCAATCCTCATTTCAAGGTTCAGTGTATTGTACAGTGTGATCTTACTTATGATAATATCTTCACTTTTTTATTGTCCTTGGTAAACCAGACTTTAGTATTAATTTCTTCTCCCAAAAAGAAAATAGTACTTGAACATTTCTTCTTTTCTAAAGGGTAAGAAAGGAAGTATTGACTGCTAATCTTAGCTTGGTAAACCATGCCAGTGGGAGGTGTCCTTTATTTTTTCTGCATCACCTTCACTTCTGGTTCCTCTTCTGCTGCCAGAAAACAGTGTTCAACACTTACCAGAGGAAGAAGCAAATTTAAGTTGTGTAACGAATGAAGATGAACAAATGAGGTCAGTGACCTGCTGCTATATCTTGGCTGGTGTCATGTTTCACTGAACATTGTAAATCTAAATTCAAAAGTTGATCTTGTTATAAATAACACAGTGTGTTTGAGTTCTATTTTCCTGTATCTTGAAGATTTTTGTTGGGAATACAGGGCATTCCCCACCAGCACAGATGTATAGTGAACTGAGCCTGAGTGTTTGAAGTCATCAATAATCTTATTAAATGTGTAATAAATTGCAGTGAGGTCAAGAATATTTAATACCATGTTCATTGTAGCATTTAAAACACTAATTCATTATACTTGTCATGCTTATTATTATACTCATCATTATGTCACTTGCACTGTCACAACCCAAGTCAGAGAGAGAACTGTGTCTGCATGGCTGATGATGATTTAAAGTGTTACACAAGGACATTTGGGAAAAACTAAATGGATACACAACCTTCTGATCGTATAGTCAAAGAAAAAGTGTATCTGAGTGCACATCACGCCTTTTCACAGCTTCAGTAATGGGCAATTTTTTATAGTTTTCCCGCAGGATGGATGAAACAAGTCCTCATAAACAAGAATGAAAAAAATAATTTAATGCTTTATTATTGTCACAATCACTTCTTCAGTGTCTTCTTTTGAAGGCAGAACATCGCCATTTCAGTACTGACAAATTGTGTCATTGATCCCTTTGTATAAGCCTCTATTTGTCTCTGCAACCTTACAATTTTCCATGACTGTTTATTCTCTGACCAGAAAACTAGCCAGTCTAATGCTCCCTGGCACTAGAAAACAGAACTGAAGATCTTGGAAACTCTTGACTCTGGGGTGGTGCCACATTTGTGCATGTCAAAAGTACAAAGACAGATGGGGATAGATGATTGAAGAGACTTAAGCCTCATGTTAGGTGTCAACAGACAGAGGTATGAATACAAGACGATGTTTGTTCATTACTCCTTGGGGAAAGAGTTGAAGAACTGTTGTACCACTTCAAGCCTTATTTAATCATTTTATTGTTTGTTTGTTTTTTTTCCTCTGTCATAGAGTCTCATCTGATTGCCCAGTGACCAAAGCATTTTCCTTGTTTGGGGAGAGATAGAGCACACTCAGAGGCAAGCTCTAGCTGTAGCCAATATCCTGGGTAATTGGAAACCTCATTTAGCTGGAAAGTGATGCACAACAGTCACGTGTGTAGGAGTTGTAAATATTCACACATGGGCATGCATCTGCCAAGACAAATGTTGTAAACCCTCCCCAAGGATCACAGTTAGCTACTCATGTTAGCTCTGGTGAGGAGAATGGCGTTGGAGCAATGCATTAACAAGAACCTTAGACAAGGTTTTAAAATGTCTTCGTGACTCTATAGCAAGCAATAGGAGCTGTGGGCATGCTGGCTCATGAAAAGTAAAGAAGCAGGCAAAACTGGTATGCATGTTTACTTAATTCCATACAAGATTCAATGTGCTTCACAGATAATTTTAAAGGAGAAACAGTGTTTATTTGGATGGGTGGATAAAAAAAAAAAAAATGGTATTACTGCACCCCCAATAAAATATGGTTTGGTATTAAAGAATCTTGTTCACAGCTAATTTTCTACAGTAGTTCAAACTACTACTTAACTTCATACAGGTTCTGGTTTGACCGGTGATTTAAAATAAAATGCGTTCTTCTCTTTTAGAAAAAGTTCTACAAAAAGAAAACAAAATCTGCCCAAAATGCTGACTTTAACTAATTAATTACATGCAAATTTTCCATGTAATTTTGTTACAAGAGAAAAATGTAAAATGTTACATTTAATGGATTCTGGACAAATGAAATTTACTTGATAGGTATACATCCAGTTTATAACAAACACACTTTCCTTAATGATTAATTATTTGAATAAATAAACCTTTGATTTTATAAATTTCAGTTGCATTTTATTATTGCTTCATGTTTACTGAGGGTAAAGAATTATTTTTTTGAGTGTGCATTGGAACTGACACAAATAGACACAAAGCTATTTCAGTTTTGATGCATGGGTTTGTTTGCACGAGGCTAATTTCCTGGAAATATATGATATGTGAAAATATCAATAGTCATTCACATCATGTCCCACCCACTCTTGTCCCAAACAACACCCAGTGTTCAAGTTATTTGCAAGTGAGTGATGAGTTGACAGTGGGAAAAGAAACCTGACAAACAGGACTCAAAATGTATTGCCTAATGAACGACAGGCACAAACTGTAATGTGTTTGTTAGAGCCGTGGATATATATTCATTGTATGTTGGTTGTTGCAGCCATTTGCACAAATTATGAGAGAGGACAGAAGTTATGGAGATTTTATAATTAACCTGGTTTGCCTATATATACAGTTATTATGTAGCTTGGCCTTATACTGGTGCCTTAGGTTTATTTGTCCCAAAAATAATTACTAAATATGATACTGTCTAATGATGATGGAAATGTAAATGTTTTTATAATTGTCCTGGAGCGTGTTCTGAGGCACTCAAAGGTGAGTTGAAAAGCCAGATCTTCTGGACAAGATAGGCAATTTGATAATAATGGTGTGCACTTTCGTGGAGTTTCTTCTCTAAGGCATTTGTAGTGTTGCAAACCCACTCAAAAAGACAGATAGTTAAAGAACAAAAGGTAAACCAGTTCTGTTGGAGAAGCGTTAGGGAGATTAGTGAGATTACTTTAAAGGCTGTTCAGCCATTTGACAACCACATACTTGAATGTATGTGCACCATAAGAGTTATCCAACTGCACTATGCTATTCAATCCAACTAGTTTTTTGTTTTGGTTTTTTTTTTTTTTTTTTTTTTTTTTTTGGGCTCTT
>VUQS01005046.1:2517-20134 GCA_015108495.1 Heterochromis multidens
TTTTTTTTTTTTTGGTTTTTTTTTTTTTTTTTTAGAAATTATAAAGTCATTGCATAATTTTTTTTACCTCTACTTGATCTAGAAAAAAAGATGCTGTTAATAAAATAAATGATCTCTTTGAGGCATGTTTCATGAAGCCAGATTATCTGTGTTTATTTGCTACAAAGTAAAGTTAAGTGAACATCCTCCAAGTCAAGTGTGATGATCCCCTAATATCTGGCAGGTGTAAACGTGTGTTAAATGTCCTTCAGTGCACACAAACACATGGACAGCTCACTCCCTTTCATAAAGCTTTATTTCACAGATCCCCTGTAACAGGAGGCCGAGGCAGCCGGGCTCATTATACATTTACATACACTGTGGCCAGTCCGTAACGATGCTCCCCGTGTTAAATAACTCAATATTTCAAGACAAAAACAGCAAAACAACCACACACACACACACACGCACACACAATGCTCAACTTAAGGTAACAATAACAATATCAATATCATAGCGATGGTAATAATAACAACCATTGTCAAATATTATGTATTTCCAGGGTCTTATACTGTATTTTCTAAAATTTGTTACAGTCAGTCATCTTTAAGGTGCACCATAAAATCTGCATGTGACATTTCGGTAAAACTTGACAAATGCTGCACCATAACACGCGGTGAAGACAGAGAATACTTAAATTTTTTTAATGCTTCAGATGAGTTTTTCAGCCAGTTCTGCTCCTCCTCGCTGTCCTCTGCTGTGGATACTGTGGATGTGAATTCAGCGAAGTTGAACACTGGTTGTTTGTTTTGGCACACTGTTTTATAAGCCGCTGTGGTGTGGCATGAATCTCATAGCTCAAGCAGAGACGTAAGGCGCGTCTCCATGGATGTGTGGCGACTCACAGGACCTCTGCAGGGGAGAAAGATTTGATTTAGATTCGTCTTAGTAAGAAAAGGACAAAACCAGAAGCCTGAGTGCGGCCTTTGTTCATTTTATATTTAATATCTTCAGTGAAAATAAGACTCTGCCTCATGTCGTAGTCGAGGGTGCTGGATTAATTTCAGATGCGGCAGAACCACAAAAAAAAAAAAAAGTTTTATGTCGCAAAATATGTTTTCAGTCTTTGTTTTAGAATTGGTTTTACGGCAGTTTGTTTACTGAACACAAATGAACTCATGTGTACACCTCCGAATTGGTTCAGTTTACTGCATGCACAAAAACCAGTATATGCATAACATCGTCATCAGTGGCACCGTGCTGCAAGCTGCTGCTGCAGCCTTGCATGTTCATGAGAGCATCGTCTCTGAGCTGATTGTTCTCGGTGAAATCTGACTGGACAGAGGTGCCGAGATGAGGTGCTCCAACCTGTACTTGTGCCATTCCTGCTGCGGTTTCAGCAGGATGATGCCCCCACACTGCCAGAGTACTGCAGACCTTTCTGGATCAGGAACCTAACCAGACACTTCCGACATGTGCCAGAGCATCAGTGCCAGAGATGCCAGCAGGATCAACAAACTCATTCACAAGGCTGGAACCATCACTGACCAGAATCTGGAGGCGTTTGAGTCAGTGATGGACAGGAGGTCACGGAACAAACTGCTGTCCATCATGGACAGTCCATCTCACCCGCTCCACTTCACACTACTGAGGTAGCAGAGCTCCTTCTCCCTCAGACTTATTCAACTCACTACCATAATGAACACCTCAGGAAATCATTCCTACAGTTCTCTATAAAACTGTACAATAACTCTTCTTTCTAGGACAGGTGAACACACCTGTCAGGCATAAGATTCCACACACATATTCCTGTACTATACCTTCTTGCAGCTGTTTTTTAGATTTATAGAGTACAGATTATTTATTAATGCAATTTGCACCACTCTCTTGCACAATCTGTCTTATTTTTTACTCTTCTTTAACTTAATGTCATTTTTATTTTTTATTTTCCCTGTTTTGTTTTTTTTATCACTGTTGTATATATAAAATCTATCTATCTATCTATCTATCTATCCATCCTTTTGAACATTTCTGGGACATGCTGGGTCAACATGTTCAACAGAGGCAGCCACAACCAGTGACCACTGCACAGCTGCAGTTCCTCAACAGCAGATCAGGACACTTGTGCGGATGGGTGACTGCTTGCATCTCATCCAGAGAAGGCAGTACCTCATTTTAAACTTCTTGTATATACCCAATGTTCTTATTCAAGTTTAAGTTAGAAGTGTTTTTATTTTTTACTTCACGTCATGTTAGCCCCCCCTGCTTCCAGCACCCTTGCTCACAGTCCTGTTTGGTGTTTCTGTACCTGCGACATGCTGAGGCTTCATGGGGCCTGTTTTCATCAAGAAGGGCTCTCCTCCCTCGAACGCCATGATCGGCTCATTCACCAGCCCGCCCTGTTGCTGGCTGGGATTACCGCTGCTGCCGCTGTTGTTCAGCTGGATGATCTCCTCAAAGTCGGCTCCATTGGCGGAGACGCCATTTTGGTGTGCGGTGGGCTTGACGCCGTTTACAACAACAGGGCCGGAAACACTTTGTGGCGGGTTGAGCAAGGATGCACCAGGACCCTGTGGGTTTCCAGGAGCTACAGAGAAATTGGTGGATATATAATGGACATTAATACCTTTTTCAGACATATACACAACCAATCAATCAATAAATAATCAAACATTTGGACACATCTACTCATTAAATGAAGCCTGTTCTTTAATCTCTGTCATATAAACAGTCTTACAATGCAATGTTTATCATAAGAATCCACCAAAATCAAAATAACAAGGTCACTGTATGTGCAAGTAATCCCTGTGAGCCAAAACTTCAGGCTTCAGACTGCTCTAAGAGCTCGAGTTCAGACAATATTTTTCTACTCTTGGTCAGTGAAAGCAGTTATCCCTAATGCTCCAATTATGTTGGACACACTGGAGTGAAATGTGACTTCAACACTGCCCAGAAAACATTTATGTTCAGGCCTGAGGTGTCACAGTTCAGAAAAACACCCAGTGCTGGAACAGGAACAGAAGAAGGTGAAACAGGAAACAAAGAGATACCAGAGGTTTAATCAAAGTTTTCTGCAGAATAGGTCATGTTTTCCAACTGCAGGAGTCTCTTTCAGTGAAATCTGGTGATCTCTGTGCTTTGTATCCAGTTACAACAATGAGGAGGTGCACGACAAGCCGAAACAACACCAAACTGTGCTGTGTGACAACAAAAAGAATAAACTTCCTTTTAAATTGTTGTATGTTGTATGGTCTCAGGCACACAGTTCTGGCTGTCAGCACAGAAACCTGACCCAACTGCTGTGGTGATGTGCACTAGCATTATATACTGCTCAAAAAAATCATCTAGTCAATTAAACTTCTGGGATGTTGATCTGGTCAGTTAACCCTTTTTTTTTTCACCATCGGCCCAAGTGTCTTTAAAAGGCCGTAACTCCATTACTGCTTGTGCTAGAGACAAAATTCAAACTGTTTCGGAAAGAAGAGAAGATGAGCTTTATGGGGATATTTGGTGTATCATGGTAGCACAAAGCATTCACAAGGTACTGCTGTCTGAACACAGACAGAAAAATCAGCTCTGCCTAGACTTTACCATGTGCGCTTCACAGTACTGTAACTCTTCAACCATTTTGGGGTAAAGAGAAAATTCTAATGGTTCCTGAAAGATGAGAATTATTTTTTAATTTTACAACGAAAATTACAAAATAAGTCCAGGCGGTCTGTATGATACTTGGGTGATAAAGGGTCAAGTAGCAGAGGAGGTTGTTCATTAGTTTCAGCTGCTGTGGTGTTCATGAAATTAACAACAGGTGCACTAGAGGGGCAACAATGAGACAACCCCCAAAACAGTAATGGTTTTACAGGTGGAGGACACTGACTGTCTTTTTACTAGTTTTGCATTTGGCTAGGGTCAGTGTCACTACTGGTAGCATGAGGTGATACCTGGACCCTACAGAGGTACAGTTACCAAACAATCAGAAGCAGACTTCAGACGTGAAAGCGTTTGGAGAAGCCATGGAGAACATTATGCTGTCTGTAACATCGTTCAGCATGAACGGTTTGGTGGTGGGTCAGTGATTGTCTGGGGAGGCATATCCATGGAGGGACGCACAGACCTCTACAGGCTAGGCAACAGCACCCTGACTGCCATTAGGTATCGGGATGAAATCCTTGGACTCATTGTCAGACCCTACACTGGTGCAGTGGGTCCTTGGTTCCTCCTGGTGCAAGAGAATGCCGGCCTCATGTGGCGAGAGTATACAGGCAATTCCTGGAGGATGGCCCCCACACTCACCTGACCTAAATCCAATGTCACCTCTGGGACATTTTATTTCAGTCAATCTGATGCTTTCAGGTTGCACCTCAGACTGTCCAGGAGCTCAGTGATGCCCTGGTCCAGATCTGGGAGGAGATTCCCAAGGACACAATATCCGTTGTCTCATTAGGAGTATGCTCTGATGTTGTCAAGCATGCATACAAACACGTGGGGGTCATACAAACTACTGAGTACCATTTTGAGCTACAAAATGGACTAACCTGCTGCATCATTTTTTCACTTTGATTTTCAGGGTGTGTTTGAATTCAGCCTCTGTAGGCTGATAATTTTCATTTCCATCTAACGATGTGCCATCCTTTCATTCCTAACACATTACCCAGTCCATATCAGTATAGATATCCTGCATGATTTCTTTTTCCTATTGAGATTTGATGTGTTTTCAAAGTGTTCATTTAATTTTTTTGAGCAGTGCTCCACTGTCTGGTGGCAGCCACAAAGCCAAGGCAGAGGCTTCATAATAAGAACGTCCATTTTTTATATACAATCTCCAGCTGTTATTTTTTCTGTCTCAAAAATGGACCTTTGGGGGATAACTACAAACCTGACCACAATACTGTTAAAGCAAAGAGTTTTTGTTATCTTACTTAAGTGAAGTCTGTGCATTCTCCTGTCATTTTTGTCTATTTATTAAATAATGGAAAATGGCTAAAACTATTGTCTTAGCGCTGGTATAGTTCACTTGCTTGAGCAGGTGATCCATATGTCATAAAGGTCCAGGTTCGAGTACGCTCTGGGCCATTTACTGCCTGTCTTTCTCGCTGCTTTCCTGTCAATAAAGGCTTAAAGCCAACAAACATTTGTATCACAGTCCAGGTACTTTTCCAGACCTCTTTTTTGGGCACGAAATTTTTCTACATGAAAAGTATTCGAAAAGCTCCAGGTGGCGATCTCATGAAGGCGGATGACAGAATAAAAGAATGTAATATACACATTTTAAAAAAGATAAATTAAAAACTTGTGAATGAGTACACATGTTCAAACCTTTCTAGTTTTGCGACTGATTTGAAGGAAACACTTTGTTGTTGAGGGGTGACAGTTACCTTTACTTGGCTCTATGTCTTTCCCGTTGACCTGAGGAGAGGCTTTGACATCCTTCTGTGATTACAAAGAGCAAAACAAGACTTGTGTTATTCCAGAAAGACAAGCATGTGTTCAGTTTCGAGCCTGTTTCGAATGAATCACACTGACCTTATCTCCTGCATCGCTTTTCCGAGTCCTCTTCATGATCTCCTCGAGGCGCTGCGCAGATCAGACAGAGATCAGTGCTCATGTTTTTCAACTCAACTGTGACCTGTCTGTGACTTTCTGAACTCTCTACAGATGATGTTTTTCTCTCTTTGCCCTCACCTTCTTCCTCTCCAGGCGCTCCTGCTCTTCTTTCTGGAAGTGTTTCTCCCTCTCTATGCGCTGACGCTCAGCCTCCTCGCGGGCTTTTGCTTCAGCCTCCTCCCTCTGAAGAAAGGAAAATATAAATATGAAGCAAATTTTTTGTTTTTTTAAATAACACCTTCACACTAAAACTAAAGAAAAAGAAGCATAAAACTCCCTCATACATGCAACTCCCTCCTGCTCTAAGTCTTATCTTTACAAAGCTCACAAAACTGAAAACAGAAACTTATAAATTTAGTTACCTGTTTATTACAGAGTAAAAGTTAAAGGTGGCTTAGGCTGCTGGGGGCTTCCCATGGTGCACTGACTGTTTCATCTTCTCTCACCTCTTTTCAGTCACCATGTGTTTATACACAACTCTGCATTTAATCATGAGTTATTATTAATCTCTGGCTCTCTTCCACTGTCTTCCTCCCCTCACCCCCAACCAGTCGCGGCAGATGGCTGCCCCTCCCTGAGCCTGGTTCTTCCTGTTAAAAGGGAGTTTTTCCTTCCCACTGTTGCCAAGTGCTTGCTTATAGGGTGTTGTCTGAATGTTGGGGTTTTCTCTGTATTATTGTAGGGTCTTTACCTTACAATATAAAGGGCTTTGAGGTGACTGTTGTTGTGATTTGGCGCTATATAAATAAAATTGAATTGAATTGAAACCGGGTTGCAAAATTACAGCCTAATTTTAGAGTTTTAGTTTCATGAGTAGCCCAAAGTAAGTGTGTTTGGCTTTAAGAAGAAGTCTGATCTGTCTGACAGAAATCTTTTGAATCATATAAAATCTGTTGTAAATGCTCAATTTTTTCTGGGTTATCAAATTCTTAAACAGTCACCTTGTGAACTTTTTCTCTTATAAGGCTTAACTATAGACAGGTGTACTACGAAACTTAGCAAGCTATGTTGAGCTTAAAGTCAGAGTTTTCAGCGTCATAAAAGTGGCTCTCTTTTTACCTGTGGTAACTTATCGTGAACTCATAACTGTTAGGATTTGGGCCGGCTGGGGTTTGTTTCTCTATCCCTCTCCAGGAGCAGGCGGATCACTGGGTGAAGCTGCAGTGGACGGGGTTTCCCTGCACAGCTGTCTGTAGGCTCACATCAAGACGGCGTACTTAAGGAGCAGCTGTGGCAGCAGTTCTTCGCCAGGTCATTATCTCTGCTACTGTGGTAATGTGACCTATCCCTTGAGATTTGGTTAATGCATTTCTTAGCTTTAAATAATCTTAGTTTCCCTGTTTAATAAAATTAAACCAGCAAGCGGCTCTAACTGTCTGGTATACAGGGATGCTGGGTTCAGCTGTGGCTCGTCAATCATCCTATGAGAAAATTTACTAATTTGACTAGGCGAGTTTCTGTTCTTTACAGATAAATATCCAAGCCATGACACCAAGGAAAGAGACAATTAAATAAGAAATAATAAATTTCCTCAAACATGACAGACACTGGGGCCCTTTCTTGCACACAGCTTTACATTTTGCCTCAAAGTTCAGTTTTGAGTCGATAATTGTTCCAAAATATTTGTAAGACTGAACCCATTCCACCGTCTGACCTTTAATGGACCCCATGTGAATGTGTGCTAAAATCAACGATCATATCTTTCTGTGTTAAATATGTTTATGTGAAGCTGGGGCTCCTTACACTATTTAAAAAATATGCAACTAAAACAACAGACCACCAGGGGGCAGCATCTGCTCAGCGTCGTCTGCAGGTCTGCAGCCTTCAGGCCTGAGCTCCTATTATCTGAGTAACCCCATTACATGCTTCACTGGATATTTAAACACACATATGTTTAAAATCCAGCAGTGAAAACAAAATTATGATGTGTGCATAAGTCATAATGTGCCGCCAGCTGTCTTTAAAATCACTCACTCTTGCCTGCATCTTAAACTGCTGCGCACATTTTCAGAGTGTTTAGTTCAACACTTGAGTTAAATGACCTCTAAAAAAATATGAGGCCACTCCAGCGTGGAGCGAGCACGCTGTCAGGGTGGAACAATGGTCTGATTGAGAGAAGAAGGGGAGTCCAGACGAGCTGAGTGCTTCAGGCATGGCGCGCACTGACGCTGCTTATCCAGAGCAGAGTGGCCGAGGCAGAGGCCGCACAGGCCTGTCACTATCCTCCACGATCACAATGGCTCCCTCATCGCCATTATGGAGGTCACCAGCTGGCATCTGCCCGCAGCAGACAAGGGGCCTCTGACTGTTAGTGCTCATGAGTGACAGCAGCACATATTCATACTCTTTAATCTGCCCAGATGCCAGACAGTCACAGGGGGTGCGTGAGTCAGAGTGGGGCTGATGTTTGGGCTCACATGCAACACAGTTTCCTGCACATTAATCTGCCCAGATGGTAAACTGGCTTACTGCATGTGGGGATCACAGGGATTCATGTTGGTTAATGGAAAATTAAAGTGGGGTTTCACTGTAAAGAGTATTTACAGTTAATCGGAGGTGATGATCTGTCAGGGATGGGTGTCTGATTCTCACTAGATTACCATGCAGAAGGGGTTAAAGGATAATTCTGGTGTATTTCAGCTCAGTGTATTTCCCACTAATGTGGCCATTGTTGTTCTGTGGGTTACTTTCGATGTCTACTATAAAAATTTGAATTCAGATTAAACTGAAATTTTTAAGTTCTTTTCTATGATGCTGATGCCATTGTGTCAACCTTCAGGTCTGGGATCCAAATTTAGAACATTATAGCTCAGGCCTGTGGAAGCTTGTTTCCACCACTGAAAGAAAACAAACAACATTTTTTGCAATCCATAATTTAAAATTTCGGGTCATTATCTCAAGATTTTGACTTACGAACTCAAACCTCTGAGAAAATAACTTGAAATTTCGAGTTATTAAGTCGAAATTTTGAGACTAACCCAAAACTTCGACTTATGGGTGGCAAAAAATGCTTTTTTTTTGGCTGTGGAAACCAGCTTTCATATACCAAAGAAGACCTGCTGTGGTTTTGATGAGGGTTTGTTTTCTCCTGCTTTACATACCGACCTTTGCCCTTTGACTTTACTCAGCAATTAGGCCTCCCGAGTAAGCTGTGGGAGAGAAAAGTCCTCAACCTGACAGCAGGTCTGAGATTTATGGGTTTTATTTGTTGATAACTTTGTTGTCTCATTCCTTTTTGTTCAGCTTCTAAGTTTTGCTGTGTTTTTGTTTTTGGTGATAAAAGTAATTTGTCTGAAAACCCTTTGTTTTATTTTGCATCCTGACACTTGTACTGTTAGTTCACCACTTCACCGTGGACCTCCTGGTGGACACAACACCCATCAGTTTAAGGTCTCGATAAATTTTTGCCCACCTTGTTAAAGCTGTGTTCTGCACACTGTTGTGCACCCTGAGCATAGATGAAGCTAAGGTGGTCCCACAGGCCCAGCTTTCTCTTTTCTCAGTTTGCAAATCCCTGCCTTCTCTCCTCGTGTCCAAGGGCTTTTCTCATTTCATTAATTTGTGTCCTACTGACTGTGACCTGAAATTCAATCTCAGTAAGGATGCCTCAAATCCTGAAATGTATCTGGAGGGCAGATGAGAGAGGAGGAGCTATAATTGACGATGCACATCTGGATCCTTTGCATCCTTCAAAGTATAAAAGACACGTGGGAAACAGCTGGAATCTACCATGTTGGGAGGAGGCGTCATTAAACAACAGCTTCTTTTGAATCAGAATATCAAACTTCCTGCCCTTCACTGCTTCTGTGAGTGTGGGTATAATATCTTGGCACATTGTTTCATGTCGTGAGTTTAATTAAAAATGTCCCTAAATATATAAAAAATCTCATCAACGTTGATACACCTGAGATCATAAAATACAGCAGTAGTTGAACTTTAATAAAACTGATACATTTGTGACAAATGTCATATTTAATTGCCAACTGTTGCGTCGACTCCTCTCTCCTCGTGGCTCTTCCTCGCCTCCTGCACTCACATCTTAGGTGGGAGGGGCTAAGATGTGAGGAGAGGAGTTGAGGATGTGCAATTTGGAAAATGAAAAAAGGGGGCCTGTCTCTCCCACCACAGATGCAAATTATAGCTCCTTCTGCAGCCTCCTCTCTCCCCCAGAAGCATTTCAGGAATTGAGGCATACTTAAACATGGTGTACTGAGTTTAATTTCATAGTCACAGGCAAGAGGACAAAAGAGGCACAAACTGGAAAAAGGACAAAATATTCTTGCATGCTAAAAAAAACTTACACAGAACGGCACCAAAAACGGAAGTCGATGCTGAAGACAAACAAACAAGCTCAAGATAAGTGGCCCATGTATCCATTTTCATCGATACAATCTCATATCATTTTGAAAACACACCAGCAGAGATATAAAGGGCATTGTAAATGTGTTTTTTTTAGCCCAATTCAATTCAATTCCATTTTATTTATTTATTTATTTACCAAATCACAACAACTGTCGTCTCAAGGTACTTTATATTGTAAGGTAAAGACCCTACAATAACAGAAAGAAAACCCCAACAATCACATGACCCCCTGTGAACAAGCACTTGGTGACAGTGGGAAGGAAAAACTCCCTTCTAACAAGAAGTAACCTTCAGGAGAACCAGGCTCAGGGAGGGGCAGCCATCTGCCATGACTGGTTGGAGGTGAGGGGAGGAAGAGAGGACAAAAGACACACTGTGGAGGAGAGCCAGAGATTAATAATAACTCATGATTAAATTATAAATACAGAGAATGAAAGAAAGAGGCTGAAGTTTTAAGCCTAATCTTAAAAGTAGAGAGGGTGACTGTCTCCTGAATCCAAACTGGGAGCTGGTTCCACAGAAGAGGGGCCTGAAAGCTGAAGGCGCTGCCTCCCATTCTACTTTTAAATACTCTGGGAACCACAAGTAAGCCTGCAGTCTGAGAGCGACTGCGAGAGCGACAAAACTCAATTAAACTGCAAAGTTAGTTGGCGATTTGTTTTCGTGCTGTCCAATTTCCTGCCAGCAGGTTAGCCGTATAATCTACAAGACCAAAGATCTTTTTTTTATTGAAATTTCCCACACAGCCAATGAGTTGTCATGTTCAGACATATAGAAATATGCTCAAGGACAAAAATTAATTTAGTATTTATTTACGAAACAGGCTGCCGACTTTATGATATCCTACATGTAAAACTGTAATCAGAATAAATTATTCTGTTGGACTAAGCGGTACAATGGAAGGCAACTCAAATTTTTGTTGCCCTGCTGAAGGCTTTATTTGAACCAAATTATACGTACGCAAGCATATTTGTACCAGTATATATTTATGTTTTCTAATAAATGAAAACATGTTTGGCCCTTGGAAGCAGTTAATTACAGCGTCTTAATAACTCTGCCATCACCAACCTGTCTCTGCAGCCTCTCGTTCTCCTCCTGCTCTGCCTTCGCTCTCTCCTGCGCCTCCTTCTCCTCCTGAGCTCTCTTGGCTTCGTCTCTCACACGCTGCTGCTCGGCCATGAAGCGAGCTTCCTCCTCTCGGTGCTTCCTCTCCTCTGCCTCCCGGGCCATCGCCTCCTCCCGAAGGATCCTGAAGAAAGTTTTCTGTGTTACAAGCTGCATTCACATCAGCAGTTTGACTAACACTGTGGTGCCCTCTCCTAAATAATATCAATATTTCTATTTTATTGTACTGTAGTTTTGCCCTCTTACACCGAGTTATGTGTTGTGGTGATTTTTCACTGTAACTGTGTTGAGTTTATGTTTTTTATGAATGAAATTCGTCAATCCGCTTGGCGCTTAATTTGCTCCGACAGTCTGTAAAAGTCACCACACTGCTACCACACTCTTGGGACAAAAATACTCAGAGTCACACCGAGTTAAATAAACACACAGCAGCAACTACATGAAACAGCATAAAAACAGCCCTATTTAAAAGGAAGAAAAGAAGCTATTAAAGATGTTTAAACACCTTTTCAATCTGTTGTTTCCTCATAATATAATAATTATAGAAGTATATATGTTGTTGTTAGTAAAATAGAAACAATGTTCAGATTATTAACTTTCAAATAATTCATTTTGTAATGTAATGCAACTTTATTAGTAAGTGCACAGCAGGTCAGCTAAAAAGGAAAAAAGTGAAATTAGTCTACAGGAAGGAAATAATCAACTAAAATTAGAGAACGTTTATCTGGGTTTAGATCACAACATATTGTTAGGTGTTTGTCCAACCCTTGTACTTGTCAATGTTTTGTGTCTTAGTAAAAATCCGTAAAAATCACATTTAATTTACAGTTTTACCCCTGTAGTACGTTGTGTTATCTGACTTTTATTAAGCATACAGTCCATGTAGACACTGGGTCTGACCTCTTCTTGTGCTCCTGCTCCAGACGCTCCTGCTCCTCTCTCTCCCGCTGCTCTCTGGCTTGTCTGCGTTTCTCTGCGAGGACGCGAGCAGCCTCCTCCGGGTCGTTTGTGCCTGCCGATGGTCTGCTGGCCGGCGCGGCCGGGGTGGAGGCGGCAGCAGGTGCAGCAGAAGGAGCAGGATTACTGATGGAGGCCGCTGCAGGATCTACGCTCGGTACAACTGGAGATGCTGCTGATACAACCGGTGGGCTGGGAGAAAGAGGAGTGACCGGCGCAGAGGACACCACGATGGCAGGAACATTACTGGGGACTGAGAGAGAGATGAGAAAAAGAAGACAGGGAGATGTTTTAATAGTAATTTCTGATTTAGCATTCAGCAATGAAAATTGTACATTTTTAAAGCTTCTACTGTCGTAAAGGCAGCCACACAGCACAGATCACAGCGAAAGCCAGAAAGGACATTTTGTTACACATCATGAGTGGGCATGTCAATCACAGCTCACTGCTCTCCTCCTCTTCAAACAAAGGACCAGCTTCAACATCGCGATTTACTGACAGTTTGAGGCCCTTTTAAAGAGATTTCCTTGCAGGAAACTGTCTTCTCTAGACATTTGGTAGATCCATCATTTTTTCTGTGAGTTATACAGCAAGACTTCATCTGTTATCCTGAAGCTGAATAACATTCTGTCATAAAACTGAAGTGGAATTTAAAAATTTTGCATGTTTTAGCTTCTGTTTTCTTTATTGTTTTCGACAAATAGCTGTAGTGGGGAATCAAGGAATGAAAGATTTCCCTGCAAATTGAACATGGCTTTAGTTCAACATAAGCTCAGCTGCAACCTCTGCAGATCAGACGATCTCAGTCTCAGCCCACATCAGCTAATGGGTCTGAATTCTATTGGCAAATACAGGTCGCACTATTTATGTTGCTTTAGTCTGCCCATAGTAGCTGCTGCATCTGTAAGCCACTCTGCAACCCACCTCCACCTGAGCTCCTCCTTTTTCTGACTTCATCATTGTCATGTCTGTTGCCATAGATGCCTGCTCTGTAGTGAGTGCCTCTGGCTTTCCATGCATGTGTATAGAGCTAATGTGTGTTTATCTAACTAATTTGACCCCTTTTGTAGTTATTTGTCTTTTATTCTTATTTCCTTTTGATTTTAAAAAAAGGATTAAAAAGTTACAATGCCAAAAATATTTTGATTATTAAGTAGTGTGCAGACTTTTTTCCCTTTTTCCTGCAACATATTGTGGTTCTTTGTGGTCAGGTACCTAAATTTTTTTTCTTGGATGTGTGCACACTTACCTTATTCCTTCTGATGCCACATGTTATTACGACAGTTGTATGCTGGTTTCAAGGGTCTGGTCTCTTTTTTTTTAACCATCTTTGATATTTTAATCCTGTTTCTCTCGTATAGTCTGCACTGTGCTCGAGAAAACTTGCATTACATTGTTAAAAAAGCTCTGGTGAAATCAGAGCTTTAGCGCATTCACTGTTGCTGATTTCATGTACAAAACAAGGCAACACAGATGCCAAAATCATTTAAAATTGACACAAAAGAAAATTGACTCAAGGTCTAGATGCTGTTAAGTTCTGTGATTGGATGCTTCTAGCAGAAATGCACCTTAGAAGTTCTTGTTACTATCTCCTTGAATGTAGGCTTGTGCATTTGACTTTGGCAGGTCATCAGTGAATGGTCCTGGGTTAGGGGTAGGGTTCGGGGTTTTGTTTTTGCCAGCTAGAAAAAAAAAGATGCTACCTTTCAAATGAAGTCCCACACATGCATTTTGGCGTTACAGTTTTTCTCCTAAAAGCATCTCTGCTTGGGTGTTCCAGATAGCTAAAAGATTTATAAAACCGAGCAGACATGGATGGATCACCGGTTACATGGTAGATGTTAAGAGCTTGAAGAACCAGATATTATCTAACAGTTCTGATTTAACCATGAGGCTTTAATGATGATCCAACCTGCACATATCACCAGAGAGTCACTAAACTGCCATTAAACTAAACGTGAAGTTTATTACAGTTCCTGATGCATTCAGATGGCTGTAGCCTGAACATTAAGGAAGCTGAGCTTTCGTAGATTTGTAATGAGACACATTCTGCAGTGATCAGTGAATTCACACTGCAGCCAAAACCTCCAGGTCACCTTGAAGCCAAGGACATCACCAATGTGGTACCCAAACTCACTCTTTTTCTCCTCTGAAGTGTCAGGTTGCTGGGATTCGTGGCCTGTTTCCACGGTGACAGCAGAAACCGCCTGGGGCTGCACTCTGGCAGGCGTCTGGGCCCGTTTGGGTCGGGTCTTGGTGCCAGGAGGAGGTGTTTTCTTGCCCGTTGGGGTCTTCGTGGCGCCTGCTGCTGGCACCAGCGGGGACAGGGGGCGATTTTTTGGGGCGGCAGGTGACGGAGGTCTGTTTTTGGGCCTCGGGGTGCTGAGGGGCAGAGAGGGGGTGAAATATGAGCAGGAGAACAAGTCGAAGAGGAGAGAGAGAGAGGAAAAATGACATTTCATGCCAGTGCAGGAAAAGGTAACAAGGTTCCCAGTGCTCTACATAAAAACCAAAACTAGGTCATGTGGAAGATATGAGTGACTCGATATGAAACTCTACATTCAGTCGTCATGAATCTTCGTAATGTGAGAGGAGGGAGGCAGGGAGCCATCTTTTCCTCCTGTGCACCAGTCAGGAAAAACCCTATTCTGTCTGAGAACTCTCACTCTAACAGACCTGCTGTTGGAGCTCATCCGCTGACTGAACGGAGCCCACCAGCGTCTCTTTTAAAGGTCAGGTTACTGCACCTTGGACCATCTGTCACATTAACCTGCTCCAAATCTAAAGCAATCTCTCTCCCAGCCTCTCGCCTCCATTAACACAGAATTAATTAACATTTTCCTTTATAAACCACAGTTTTTGGACATATTTATCTACAGGACTGGAGTAAATCAGTTAATCTGTTGTGATACCTGGTCTCTGGCCTGGATCTCTGGATCGTGGTTGTAGGTGATGCCGCCTGTCTTTTCTTCTGCACTCTCTCTTTTGTGAGAGCACTCTTCTCTTTTTCATTCTCTCTCTCTTTGTCCTTCTTCTCTTTCTTCTTTTTATCCACCTTGAAGGAAGAGGTGACACAAATAGCCAGTTTTTACCTCGAGCTAAAGCGGACACGTCTGCCTGATACCACACACTGCAGAGAATCTCCTCCCCAAATCCCTATGAGATAAATTCCTTTACACACGTTATTGTAGCTGGAAAATGAAACCCTGTTCATTACAGCGGAATCAGCTGAATCTTATTAAGTATAATACTTTTCATAAGATTTGTATCGTGTATAATGCTGTATTAGGGCTTAACAATGCACTCCATCCCCTTGTTCCAATTAACTTTCCCTTGTATACACATAAAATGATAAAAATGCATCCCATAAAGGGCAAAAAACAAACTTAAATGTAGGAGTTTTAGTGTGGTTTGCAGCCATCCACCGATGTGCAATGAGACTGCTTACAAAGTAAAAATGTCATCATTTATTTTTGTTTTCAAAAAAGAGCTTAATGCAGCATTTATTACTAAAATATGTTAGTTATGTATGTTAATATGTAATTAAATTGTATTGCTATCATCAACTGACTGCCAGTCCCTCTTTAGTTCCCTTTATCTCTTTAGATGGATGGATGTAATGTTGTGAGATTATTTTGAAAGTTTTAGGAGTCCCTCAGAGGTTTTGTAAACTAAGTTTGCTTGTCAGGGTATTTTTTATTGCACAGAAGAATTTTTGGCACCAGCCAGTGATGTTTTTATGGACGCTTGTTTCCTCCACTGAAAACGATTTGGGGTTTTTTGCCATCTGTGAGTCAAAAATTTGGGTTATTATCTCAAAATTTCAGCTATGAAAATAACTTGAAATTGACTAAAGAAAACCTTGAAATTTAAAGTTTTTGAGTTGTAATTAAGTTGAACGTTGAAATTTTCAGAGAATACACTGAAATTTTGACTTACAGATGGCAAAAAGCTTTTTTTCAGTCACGGAAATGTTTTGTTTTTTTGTTTGTTTTTCAGTAGCAAAACAAGTTTCCTTTTCAAGTTTTGTTATTTTGGGCTTCATTTACCAGATCGTATTGTCCATTTATGTTCATCAAATTGTCAGAAATAAAATATTCTAACATATAAAATGCATATTCTGTCAAATAAGGCGTTACTGTACATAACTGCTGTTGTAACACCGCCCCAGAGAAGGAAAACCCAGAAAGAAACTTACTAGATTGTTTAAATATGGAAGCCCTTGAATAAATGAGCAAAAATATAAATTCTGAGTCTTGTTTTACTGAGCCTGATGAAAGCAAACCTGATATTTACATTGGTTTTAGCGCCGTTTTTGGTCTCCATCAACTCCTGGAAACACACAGCTCTTTAGCTGCTGTTTTAACGGCATTAGCTGCAGCTCAAAACTGAATTGAATTACACTGAAAATTAACGAAAACAGTCAAAAGGGACCTATTGTGCTCATTTTCAGCTCCATATTTTATTCTTAGTCTCTACTAGAGTAGATTCGCATGATTCATAGACCAAAATAATCCTTAGTTATCCTCAGTTAGTATACTCAGTGTGGGTGCAGGCCCTCAGTTCATCCTCTGTGTGAAACAAGCTGTTTTAGCTCCTCCCCCTTTTAAGCCAACTTTCTTCTGACTGGCTGCCCCTCACAAACAGAAGGTTTAAGCAGAGGGTGGGATATTACTCCGCTATGACATCATGAGGATTGAGCTTTGGCTCACTGGGATTACTTGTACTCTGACCTCACAATTTGAAACTTTGGTCATGTCTAATATGACTGTCCAATAATGCAACAGTATAGATATGACAGGAAATGAGGAAAAACCTAACAGGTCTCCTTTAAGTTGTGAGAGACTAAAAAAATGAGCTGATGAACATAAAAAAGTTTGATCATCTCTACGAGCATCACATTTTCCATTACACACAGCCATATGAACAAGTATTTATGTGAAGTATTGATTGGAATACGATCAGGCCTGATCTAGGTTTCTATTACCATTCCAGAGCTTCTTAGTGAAAAAGATAAAATACTCAAAAACTGTTTAATCCTAATCACCAGACGCTGCATATATTCACAGCAGCTGAGTACAATGTTTTCCTACCGGGGTGGAGTTTCGTCGGCGCTGGCGCTGGGTGATGTCTGGTGTGCTGGCGGAGGAGACCCTCCAGCGCTCTGCGGCATTCTGGTGGGGGTGGTGATGGGAGCAGGCGTTCAGCGGGCTGGCAGAGGCTGAACGGGAGCAGTGGTGAGAGTCTGAGTGACACACAAACATGCAGAGAAGGGCAGCAGGGCCAAAGTCAGGGCCCACAACACACACACACCATGCAGGGTGATAAAAAAAAACCCACAGTGAGGCCACACGGTGAACACGGCATGCTGCAAGATAATGACTCAAAGTGATGGCAGCTGAGCTGAAGGTGACTGATTGATTACACTCACTAAATAATCGTGTTTTTATTGCTTCCCGTTGTTTGCTCTATTTTTGACTGCAGCACTAAACAAAACAACATTTTCCAATATTTAATTACCTGCTTGAGCAAAGTTTAGCTTCTTGTCTTTGTTTTATTTCAGTTTAAAATGAAAATACTTCTGTTTTGT
>VUQS01005046.1:20154-37433 GCA_015108495.1 Heterochromis multidens
TATTTTTTTTTTTTGTTTGTTTTTTTTTTTTTTTTTTTTACACATAATACATTCTCTGTTTTTGGGACTAGGGAATCAGTTTTTTACCACTTTCTGGCAATAAATAATCAAACAATTAACAGAATAATCAATAGCAATGGAAATAATTATTAGCTAGCTCTATATTTAATTAAACCGCATGCCCTTATAAAAGAAAATATCTCTGTATACAGAGATAAGAAGAGAAAGTGTAAATGAGAGGGGAAAAGACACTAAAGTTGCTGTCATATCTGGAATCTGAAGCTTTTCAATACCCATTTATCTCAACACAAGCTCTATTTACATTTTCCCTGAGCATATTTGAACGCTGAAACTGAGCTTGAAAATGGTGAGAAAGTAACAGAAATGTGCAGATAACAAAAGTCATGTCTTACAGTTAAGTCCAGAAGTTTTTGGACAATGACACGTTTGGTAGTTTGGTGTCTTTACACCCCGACCAAGGTGGTCTTTAAATCAAACAATCCAGATGTGAGTGAAGTGCAGACTTTCAGCTTTAATTCAAAACACTTAACAAAAGTAAAAATTCAGCCATTATGACCATTTTTATTTATAGTCCCTCATTTTCAGAGGCTCAAAACTAATTGGACAAACTCACATAAGTTTAAATATAAGGGTCACATGTTGATTGTTTGACTTAAAATCCACTGTGGTGGTGTACAAGGGCAATCTTTGTCCAAAAACTTATGGACCTAACTGTGTGATCAAAAGCTCCAGAAAAAAACAAAAAAACAACAAATGTCAGGTTCAGATAACAGAATATTTTTTTTCTGACATTGTGTCAGATTAGGGGATTGTAGCATCATACATTATTGCCATGTTGATCTCCAACAAATCAAAGCTGGGCTCCTACGTCATGTCACTGGGTGGGAGAAGGAAGGGGCCAAACAAACTAAAAACAATAAACAATAGTGCAACAAGTGACAGATGCTGGCTGTCAAAAAAATCACTGCAAGTCCCACCACAGGAGAGTTTGTTGCTTTTTATTTCACTTAGTTTTGTTCAAGCAGCAACTTCCAGGGATAAAAGAAACTAAGGCGACACGGAAGTGCCAAAAACTGCAGTTCCTCTAGTGGCCACTTGAGGCTGGCTCTAAAAGAGAGTCGATCCCATAGACGTTAAAATGACCAACTAAACATAATTAAAAAGCATATTTACAGCCTGGCTTTAACCTTTATAGTTAGTCTCCCACTTCATAACAGCTCTAAGGAGGGTGAATTATTTAAATTATGTATCCACCCTGTTTGTTTCCCCATGTGCTTCTTTGATTTAGTTTGTCTTGCTTCTGGACTTTTTAGGGGACTTTTCATGTTTTATGTTTTGGATTACTATCAGCTCGCTTTTTGTTCCGAACTCTGCATCTCTGCATTCAGGTCCTCACTTCATCACACTCCAAACTATGACTATGGCGAGCCCAGCGCTCATTTTTCTATCTGTAACTTTCAGGCTGGGATGTTTTTGTGATGATATTGTGTAGCCTGAACCCGGCATAAATGTACCATGTACATGGTTCTTTATAAAAAGCATACTTAAACAAAGAAAGAAAAAGAAGATGTTATTCAGTTTGATTCACACCAAAACTAACTCTTTTCCTTTTATGAAAAGAGTTTAAAAAAATCACTACAGAACACCACATTTGTGTGCAAAAAGCAGAGGTTGAACAGACTGAGTAGAAAAGTCTGGATGGGGTCTTACACTCACGAGAGTCGCTGTTGTTGAGGAGGGTGGCGGCGCTGCGACTGCGGGCCAGGAAGGACAGCGTCGGCGTCATGAGCCGCTCCACGATCCGGCTCTCCCACGGGCTGAGGCGCAGACTGCGGGCTGACACAAGAGAGTGCTGTCAGTGTCGGGTTAGTGTTACAGCAGATACTCCTCTCACACACACTAAACAACATCCCACGTGTACACTTTCACACACACACTCGCACGCCCAGTCTGCCTCCGTCTGATGCAAAGTGGAGTTTTTACGCCGCATTCATGTGCCGCTGAAAACCTCACGAAAACACACATGAAGCAGGATGAGGAGATGTTACCTGATTATGATGTAAACACCTGTAAATAAACACCTTCACCGTGTGTTTATTTAGCCAGACAAACCCCCAGAGTTTGTGCCTTCAGGGTTTGAATTCTCAGACAGGAATAAAATGCAGATTAGTCCACAGGATTTTACAGATGTTTCCACCTGCACCTGAATGCACACTCAGTTACAGAAACATTTCCTGGAAGCATCAACGCTCACTGGTTGATCAGCAGGTGGAGCCAAGAAATAGATTGTTTTTGGGGGTTTTTTTCAGAGTAAAGCTCAAATGATTCAGTATTTAAGTTGCTGTGGGTTAGTGCTTTTAATTTGACTGATTAATACTTTTATTGCCATTGTTTGCCCTTATTGTAAATCACTTTATACGGTTAACTTTACATTTTTCTTGTCTGGTTTTGGTTCCTGTTTTATTCTCATTGATATCCCTCCTTGTGTTTCTAGCAATGGTACAGAACTCTGCAGCAAGAGTCATCACCTGCATCAAGTCTATTGGCCATATTACACCTTTTCTCATCTCATTTGCTCCCCAGTCCTTAACATATCCAATACAAGATTTTGCTTCTCACTTTCAAAGCTCTCACTGACTTAGCACCCCCCATATCTTTCAGACCTCCTTCTTCCTTACACCCCTTCCCACGCCCTCCACTCAGCTTCAGCTGCTCTCCTGACTGCTCCTCACTTCAGACTTAACACCATGTGTGCCCAAGCCATTAGTTGTGCTGCACCTCGTCTTTGGAACTTATTACCACTTCACCTTTGTCAGCTAGACTCTTTGACACAGTTCAAATTGCAGCTCAAAACCCATCTGTTTTCATCATCGTATCAGCTATAACCATCTTGTTTTACAATCGTGTGTGTGTGTGTGTGTGTGTGTATATAGATATATATATACAAACTTCAGCTTCTTTTTATGCTTATTGTTTTTATTTAGCAAGAGAGTTGGAAAAGTTGCACTGATATATAATATATTTGACTACCTCACAGCACTGTTAACGCGTCCCACTTTACCCCAAACACAGTGTCTCAAATACTGTGTTTGGATCTGGTCACTCTACCCTGTGAGCCAAAAACTCGTGCTTCAAACAGTTTTTTCCACTCTTGGCTCTGTATGATATCAAAGAGACGGCATATCCTTTACACAGTCATCTGAAGCACACAGCTCTGGCTGTGAGCACAGAAGCCCCACCCACCTGCTGTTCAAACCTTTTGTTTCCAACAGGCAGCCAATCAGAAGAATCTCTAAAAGGTAGAGGATAGTGGATGAAGTCCAGCGTTGAACCAAGGCTTAGTATAAGATTGAAAAAGCAATACTTTGAACTGGGACTCTAATAGAGTCCAAGAATAAAAACACAGAGGTGGAAATGAGCATAACAGCTGCAGTTTTTACCAAATGTCACTCGAACGGGAGGAAATATTTGTGGGGACTATTTTCAACAGCGGATGAATACACCTTTGGTGTTCTGGAGGGAACTGTTTGTGGCAGGACTCTGACAGTAAAGAAACCGCATGTTACGGAGATTTTGAGCAACATCAGAGCCTCATAAAGCAGTTTTTCTCATGGAATTTGTGGACAAGAGGAAAAATAGCTCAGGAATCTGGGGATTTCCTAAGCACTTCTTTAGCTCTGACCTTGGAGGTTATCTCATCCAGTGAGTCTTACTGCTGCTGAGAAATGTTTGGTCAAACTCCAGTCTGCCTCTCAGACACGATCAGACTGAAAGCTGCAGAGAAGTCATACATGATGGATGTCTGAACATGTTGTATATAATGACACTAGATACCAAAAACACACAGAGGAGCATCCCGAGTTAATTTTTATGACTTACCACCCAAAAACAAAATCAGGCAAAAGCCACCGTGGCCATTTACTCAACTGAGAGGCTTGTCAGTTTTCTGGTGAGTTCAGCATTAATGCTGTTTGTCCTACAAGCAGACACACACTCCTCTGACCTTAACACAGCTCGGTGTGCTTCTTTACTGTTAGCGAGTCTCATGTGATGAAGAGTCAGCACATGTGGCATCCAACAACAGCAGGATATAATCCAACGCATTGTAATAAAGGGTGGAAGAAAACAATGAATAAATCGCTCTCACAAGAGCAGAAGTACACGAGGTTTCAGTCAGAGTTTGGCGAAAAACAAAAAGTAGTACAGATGACTGGGTGCGAATTTTAAAACGCACGACACAGAAATCCTGGACGGAAATATATGCTGAATGAGACAATAAAAAAGTATCATATCGGTGTCAAACATGCAGCCCGGGGGCCAGAAACGGCTCACTGAAGAGTGTCACCGGGGCCTGCTGGACAGCTTTAAGTGTGAAAACTGCAGTAAAGTTTTCAATTGTTTTCAATTATAAAATACTGTTATTTATTTACATGTGAAAGTTTTATGCCTTTTCACTGTGATCTGTAAAAAAAAAAAAAAAAAATCTCCATAAGGAGCAAACCTCTGATACTCAAATTTCCTCCAAATAATTTAAGGACAATTTGACTTATTTTCTGCAACTCTATCCTTCTTTTCACAATCCTTCCTGACGCTTTTAGACTTATTTGAGCATTATAGTTATCCCAATTTAGGATTTAATAACATTTTTAATGTTTTTTCTACCAAACAGTATTTAAAGCAGTAAAACTGAGCCGAAGTCTGACTCCTAAGAGAAATCATTACATGTTAAAACATCAATAATAACAACCTGATCATACAGAATGTAATCCACACAGCTACATAATAAAACATTTTATTTATATACACCACAAATTCCTTATTCTTGCTTGTTCATAAATAAATTCTGAATTCTTGCTTCTTAGAAGTTTTCCTGCAAAGGTCCATGTAACATATTGTGAGAAAAATAGTGCTCCTTTAGTCTTCCTCTAAATAAGTCATTACATTTTTACAACTACAACATTTTATTATACCGTACAAATGTGTCCAGTTCTGAACAAACACAAGACAATGAAATATGCTGAAGGAAACATGTTTTTGGCATCACTGGACAAAAACATCCACTACAACATATATTATTTCAGCATATTGAAGCTAATTAAAGAGGTCTGAGAGGAAACTAGACCCTTACACCTCCTCAGGTTTTATAACATCTAGCCTGTGATGGAAGAATTAGAAAGAAGTGATTTCAGACCAGATCAGGTGAGAAATACAAAGAAGCATGACGAAGCGTGAAGCTCGTGCTCATTTGGTATGAGGGTTTTAGGTGAAGCGTGGCAGGTTTATCCTTCTTTCCTGAGGCTACTGCAGCTTTAAGTTTTTTTCCTCAAGAAATAAAACGTGAATATACTCTGTATTTACACAGGCTTTAACCTCAGCCGTTATTAATCTAAAGTAAAACAGCCTTAAAAAACATTATGCCACATCTAACAAATAACATTTTTCTTTCCAAGAAATTATTAAGAAATTGAACTGGCAGCAGGACTCATACTTTCACTTCTTCCAGCACCACTTGGTAACTTGATATTGTTATTGTCTCTCTAATATTGTGTACAGGTGTCAAACATGCAGCCCAGGGGGCCATAAACGACTCATCGAAGAGTGTCAGTGGGCCCACTGGACGGCTTTAAGTGTGTAAACTGCAGTAAAGTCATTGGTTGCTCTAATTTTTGAGTAATAATAGTAAAAAAAAGATTTGCTAGGCCTTTTGTGGTGATGCAAACCTGACTACACAGGAGTGGAAATGTCTGAAAAGGTAAAGGTATTTTTAGATCTAGACAAGTTGTTTTGAACATGAAATACTGATGTTATTTAGTTTTATGCCTTTTCACTGTGATCTCTAAACTGTAATAAAAACTGCTTTGTAAACCTGTTCCTTATTACATGAGAAAAATTATTTAACTGGACATAATACCTTCTGCTGTCATTTGTTTAAGGGAAAGAGGAAATTGGTATCTTTCATTTGGGCTTATGGTTTCAGCTTTTTTTTTTTTATTTGCAATGCTTTTAGGTCCACTCAAGATGAAATTAGGCTGCATGTCACCCAGGAACTAAAATGAGTCTGACATCCTTGCTTTTACTGTTGGTCCTGCTCCAGCAATACAAACCCACACAGGTGGACACAGAGTCTCACTGTGAGATTTGATGATTTACGACAGCTGGTCGAGTTTTTGGGGACTTCCTGTCTGGTCATTTTAACTGACAACATGCTGTGCAAACTTGTTTTTTAGAGATGGCTCGTCCATGTGTGCCGATGACATTGAGCTTCTTTTCATTCCTCTATTGTAACAGCATACACCGGCCAGAGTGTGTGTGAGAGACACCTATAGACAAATACCACATGTACACATGGGGACAGCGTGATCAGAGCGCTGCCACGAGTCATTCGAGATGCTGCTGCTTTTAAACCTTTAACCTAAAGGCAGTCACCTCTGTTGTACGCTGGACAGATCATTCTCACAACATGTTTTATGACTAACTGATAACCCGACTACCTCCTGTTGCTAGGCAACAGTGGTTTCCCTCCTCCTCTTCCTTCCCCAATGCGGCAAGGGGAGGCTGAGCTGCTGCCTGCTGATCGAAGCACGCTGATACCTGCATCTATAAACGTCACCACCCCGCCACCCTCTGCAAACGAGCGAGGCCCAGAAACAGCAGCTCTGCTATTAACCCTGCACAAATATAAGCATTCCTTCATGTGCCCGTGGTATCGGAGTATCTGTATTAGTGATGATCAAGCACAAATTCTGAATCTGTACTGTGGCAACGACGGAGCCGAGAGCCAAGCCGCTGATTGCGCCGTGGGCGATACGATCAATAATAACACGTTATGAGGCGTGACGAAATGAGATGAAGACAGTGCTGCTAATGTGTGTATGTGGGAACTCAAGAGTCTAATAAAATAAATCTGATAGAGCAATTTAGACATAATATTGTACTGCTGATGCCCTGGCAAAAAGATGACCTCTCAGTTTCTTGTTAGAAGCTAAAAAAATATCTTAAAGCAACCATAACTGTCAACATCCTCCTGAAATGATTCTGTTCTTGTAAGAAACAGCTCTTTCTCTATTTAACTAATTACTTAAATAATAAAAAAGACAATTACAATAAACACCTTTGCTAGGCCTGAAAATGTATTTTTTAAAAACCTTTCTAGTGAAATATTTTCCTCACTTTGTAATTGTTACATATTCTGATAAAACAATCTTACAATTTTGTACAAGTACAAATAAAAGCACCAGAGAAATGAAATGTTACTTTAATGGAAATGTGGTATAAGCAAAAAATAGCACCTACTGCAATGTTTTACATTTATCACAGTCTTGCGGCAGATTGCGAAACAGCCACAACTTTTAATTTACAAATTTATATGCATGAATATTTTTCACTTTTAAAGAGTGAAAAAGTCCACATTTTGATGCTGGAGGGGTTGGTGGTGGCGTGAATGTGGCTTGTTTATAGTAAAAAGCTCTTTGAAAGCTCAGTTGAGTAGAGAAGCGCTATATAAGCCCAACACGGGACAAGTTTTTAGAATTCACTTGTAGTGTTTTAAATACATTATTAATTATCATAACAAACTACTCGGGTAGGGTTTAGGCAATAAGACTACAGTGTTAGGTTCAGAGAAAGATCGCAGTTTGGTCGTCAAGTCTCGCCAAAATACGTGGTACAGACCTGTAACATAGTTCCCACTGAAACACATTAGTTTCAGTGCAGCGCTGATTGTTTTTGACTATTTCTGACTATTGAGTAGTGAGTATTACTACACCCTATTATAGTGTACTCAAATTGTTCCACAATGCCTGACGAAAAGAAGTGTACAGCTGAGAGTCACTATCAAGCGCTGTACACTATTACGTGTTGTGTTTAAGAAAAAAAGCCACATGTGAGAGGAACCAGACCGTAGCATCACAACATGTACTGCCATAAAATACATTTTATTTATTAATCTGAGAAAATGTGCTAAAACTAATATATATGTATGTATCCCACCTTAATCTGCCAAGTTTCGTGTGACAACAGCGACGTAATTAACGGCAATGAGAGACAGACTCGAGTAGTTTTTTTTTATATATATAATCCACTATAGAGTCACGTAAAGCTCCCTGTTTAGGGAGTAGTGAATGAGAGACGGATTTTGGACACAACTCTTGTTGCTGCTACGGTGAAACTGCCATACTAAGTCAGTTTGATGGCTATACTGGCTGGCTCTGCATTTTAGCATTTGAAACTTTGTGTTTAATACTAATAAAAACATGCCAGCATTCTCACACGGAAAAGTAAGGGGATATTATACCTGCTAAAAGTCAGCACGTTAGCATTGTGAGCATGTTAGCATGCTGATGTTGGCATTCACACTGAGTTATGTCTAACAGTGCACGCACACTGTGCATAAATAATAACGCCCACTAACGTTATAACAACAACTCAGGAAATTATAAATTCCGCTTGTAAGAATGAACACAATATTGGAATAACAACTTTCCAAATTCTTGTCGAGCCTTACAGAGCAGCTAGCACAGGTTTATGATGAGAATAGTTTCTTGGTTTTTTTTATAAAATTTTAAGGATATTTATGTTATGAGAAGCATTGTTTGTACAAGCACAATAGTGTAGTATGTACTTGAAAAATATTTTTTTACTAAATAAAACATAAGAAATCTTCCCATTAAAATGAGAAACTGAGAAAATGTTTTATGCTACAGTCACACTAGGGAAAACAGTGGTTGGAGACCGCGGCATGACCAAAATTACTGCGACCACGTGTAACGAAACTGCGATCTCGTTGCCTTTGAAATGGTTGCTTCAGAGACGGGAACCAGGTCTGCAACCACTCACAGTCAGTTGCCATCATCAAAGCGACTTTGGTGGATCAAGGCAGCAATAAAACACTAATAAGGCAAAGTCAGTCTGCTATCAGTCTGCTACCAGTTTGTGATTGAATAGAGTCAAGTTGGCAATTACATCCGATCTGTTTGTGATAATACAGTGATTAACTGTGATAAATCTGCAAAAATCACAAATCCTTTGCCGTCTGCAGCAAATCTGTTGCTGTCTGCATGTACAGAAATTCACACCATCTACTGACATTAGGAGTCCAGCTAAAACCTTATAGATTTGAGACAGAAATTCCTCCACAAATAGTGACATAGTTGCTGCTGCTGGACGGCAATTTAAATGACAAAGGTGCTTGCCAACCTTGCTTTTATATACGAATATAATCAGAATACAACCAGTTGGCAACCAGTTGTCACATCCTTTATTGCAAAGAAATGTATCCCAGACGAATAGTGCTCATCGGTGCAGACTGACTCAGATTGTTTGCAATGTTTTGGCAAAGTTTCTGCATTTATTATTTGCAAACCTTTGCCAATCTGTCTGAGAGTGAGCACAGTCGGTCAGAGTGGGACCGTGATTGTTTGGAGACAGGTTGCCTCCCACCAGGTGACCTGTGCAATCGCCTTGAGATCAAAAGTGGTCACCCAGAGGTTGAGGGTGTTGTGTGCTCAACGTCTCGACAATGAGTGGGTTGCCACGACTACTTGCAAATTCACTGGACCACCACTGATTTTTCCTAATCACAAGGAGTCCCGCGAGCTGTCCGTTTTTTACTCTAGTGTGACTGAGCTATTATATAAATAAATAAGACTAAAGGAAACAGTCTATACTGTATATATATTTAAGATGACACAATAAAATACATGTGCATTTAGTTACTAAACTTGATTCACTTGCAACAATCACACTATACCTTCCACCTATACCATCACCACCACCACCACCACCACCACAGCAAACCACCAACAGTACAGTGGAGGGGGACAACCAAAAAGGAGGTGACAAGATGTGAACTTATAAGCCTATGAAACACCAAAATATACCACAAAATATGGCTTGGTGATGTCGAGGTGAAAGGGAGGCTGATCAAAAATGCAGAGGAGACTCAAATCAATGACAAGCCACCAACTGAAATGAAAAAAAAAACAAACCACGATGCACACGAGACCGAGAGCGTGATTAAGAGGAGGGAGTAGGTGGTAAATGACCAGTCACCAAGCACAGGCAGGCAGGCAGGCCACCAGAGACGACAGTTATAATAAAACAAAACCAGATTAGGGTAAGAGGAGAAGGGGAAGGTGGAAGGGGGGGTGAACTGGAAAGGAAAGGGAGAGGGAAGAGGAAGCCTGGTGGACACTGACGTCGGGTCGTCCTTACTTCTGTTGGGGGAGTTCCAGAGCGTGGCAGAGGACTTGGACAGCCTGTTGTTAATGACAGGGTCCACCTGTCTCGGCAAGTTGACCGTGGAGGCCGAGCATCTGCCTGCACCGGAGAGAACGCAACAGACAACAACTGTTCACAAGGCGGCCGGGGTGCAGGCGGCAGTCCCAGCTGAGGGCTGACAATGGAGGGGGCTGCTTTGGTCTGGATCATGCAGCTGTCAACAAGGACTCACCATTTTCTGAGATTAGACTCATTATCATGTAATCTGGAGTCAGATTTGGGGGAAATGGGGATGAAATTCAGGGAAAGCGTCGGAGGAGGGGGTGTAGTTAGAAGTCACATTTCAATGTAAATACCTCAAGCTTTCTTCCTGCTGCAAAAACTAAAATATCACACACATTTTCACACACAATCAGGGTCTTTCACACTTTGGAGGAGAAATAACTGTGTTGACCTCAGCATCACCCTTTCACACAGCAATAACAGAGTTTGAAAAAAGGAAATTAGCTCACATCTCCCTGAAAAACACACTTCACACTTCTAATCTACGGCTACCTTCAAGCTCGTCTTTCTGAGTTTAAGACCGATTTTTGCCCAAGCAACAGTGAGGAATTACAAGTGGTAGGATCATAAATTACTGAGTAGGTCATCTGCCTCTGGTACCCCACCCTTGTGACAGCAAACCCTTCATGAGCTATTTCCTTGAGTTGCATCAGCTTGAGCAGTGAGTCACAGTCTGTGCAGCACAAAGACTTGAGTTAACAGTGAGAATGTCATACATATGTGCTTGTATTATTGTTATTATTATTATTATTATCATTATTATTATTACTATACTTTAGGTTCATCTGAAACTCACTCTCTCTGCGGGAGGTCTGGTTGAGTCCGCCTGCCCAGGACCACCTCTGCTGGCGGATCTCAGCCCAAGTCTTCTTGGTTGACCTCTTGATAGCTGCCTCGTATCTCTCCTACAGGAAGGAACAACACAGTCAGAGTGTTACATGATCATGTCTGTATGGGAAATATGAGGCTGGAAACAACAACTTAACAACTTAGTCTGGCATTAACAACCAAAAACTGTGTTCCTTTCACACCTAACTTGTTTTGTTCAGATTTTCTGACTTTTCAGTTTGCTTCAACCCAAAATTAGAGGTGTAAACCTCCCCCCCGTACCACAATCTGTGCCAGACTTTGAAGAAAAGAGGTGGTCTCTGCCTGAATCAAACAGAACTAAATGCTTTTCGATGCTTCGGTACAGCAGGTTGTGAGAACAACAAAAGGTCCAAGAAAGTTATCAAAGGTTTAGTGGAAAACTCATAAAAATGCCAAAACTTAAAGGAGACCTGTGATGTTCTTCCTTTTTTTCTGTCATATATTGAGGTTTCTCATGCGTGCAAACATTGCTCAACAGTCAGCAACCATATTGGACATGATACAACCACTGGTTGCTAGGGAAAAATGCGTATTCATCGACTGGTTGGCAGTCGTTTCTCGAGGTTTCTGGCTGTCGCTGGTTGCAAAGAAGGTGCTGCACCAAAAACCTCCTAGTGATTGCTTTGGTTTCTAGCAGGTCGCCATGGTTGCCTGTAGTTTTTCATGTTTGTCTGCAAATACTCATTAATTAGCCCAGCGGTAATACAACTTGGGAAAAGTGTGACGCAAACCAGAAATAGATAAGATTTGCCTTCAAAGTAAAAGTTGAACCTCAGCACTGCAGCCAACATATTTCAAAAGAGGCAACTTTTACTTTGAAGGCGAACAGTCTCCATTTACGGTTTGCATGACACTGTTCACAGTTTCGCTACAACTCGGAGAGTAGTTGGCCAGTATTTGTAGACAAGTAGATCACTTCCGTTCAAACTATGACTGCAACAATATGCTAGCAACCAAAGTAATCACAAGGAGGGTTTTGTCATTACTACACGTTTAACCCTAGTGACAGGTGGTTGCCAGGGGGTCACTGACCGGTTTGTAGGCCTGTGTGACTGAGGCCTTATTTACTTGATCCTACACTGTCACCATGTCAAATGGTTAGTGGTCACAGGGTTAGTGGTCACGTGTCTTCAAAACCTGAATATATTGTCATAATGGTGGACGGTCATATAAAACATGGCCAAAGATGAAAATAATGAGGTTAAGATATGCACAACTAATCATTGTGAGACAAACACTTTCTACTATTGGCCCTGTATGACGTCAGTGAGAGTAGATATCCCTAATATGATCATCTCAGGCACACAGCTCTGACTGAGCTCAGAAGCCCCACCCACCTGCTGTTAAAACCTTCCATTTGGCAGGAGCAGCCAATCAAAGGAAAGGTGGCTTAAACACAGGGGAAAAGGAGCTTAAACTGCTTGTTTCAGACAGTGGATGCACTTTGGAGCTGCACTTTGGAGCTGCACCCAGGCCTAGTGTGAAAAAAATAAGGATAATTTTGGACGTCGAATCACACAAAGCTACTCTAGTAGTAATAATGGAGCTAGAAATTAGTGTAGCAGGATCTCCTGTAACAGGCTTTTTCAGGGAGGATGAGAGCGAAAGGATGGGAAAGAAATGCCTCTTGAATAAATCACAGCAGCAGTGTGCAAACAGTAGAAAAGTGGCAACAAAATCTCTTCATTCATTTTAATCTACTCACGCATGGCAAACCAATCAGTGTCAAGTATAATGAGATGCATCTCACGTAGGCAAGGAAGACAGGATATGTCATGTAAAGTTCCTTAGTGCACTTGCATAATTACAATGTGAAGCCAAACCTAACTGGATTGCGTGTAAAAACGCCCTGAAGCTCATTAGTTACATAATGGGAATATTTTATGATGTCAGCAATGAATTTGTCCACCCAGCACTTACATGCAGCTTGTCTGCTGAACTCTTGGCATCATCTCTATCATCTCTATGATGCCAACAAGACTAGTTACTGCTTCATGCTGCTGTTTCCCAATAAAGCAGTTTATCCACAGTGTCAAACAATCTTCAATAGTAACATTTATGAATCTGAAGTCACATGGGAAATCACTGAATGCTAGAAGGTGTGAACAGCTCATGACACTGGCAGACTCTGAGTAGTTTACTTACATAACCACTTCCTGACTTCATTTAACACTCAATTTTTTGCAAAGCAGAAAATAATTCTGTGACTGGCCATAAAAAATCTGCCTCTTTGTAAATATTGGTCACCTCTTACTACAGCTGAGTGATAATCATTAAAATCAACCTCAAAAATAACACGAAAGGGTTAAAATATTCAGCGTTTGTTACAGATTCTATTTTTGGATGCTTCTGAGGTGAACTGTAAGACCTAAGGAGATAAATGGTAAACTTGACTTTTTCACCTTGTTCTTTTCTAGTTTCTGTCTCTGTTTCTCCTCCAGCAGCGCTCGGCGTTTCTCTGTCTTCAGCCGCTGCTCCTCCAGCTTCCTCCTGCGCTCCTCCAGCTGGTTCTCCCTCAGACGCCGGGCCTTCTCCTCCTTCTCCAGCCACTGGGCCTTCTTTGCAGCTGCAGGGTCACCACAGAAAGAAAGAGAATTATCTTTAAAAAAAGATGAGCCCCACATCCGTTTGAAACATTTTCTTAGTTGTGAATTACCGTCATATAAACAAATGACTCCTTTTTCTTTATATGACACCTTAAAGGGGACCTATTATGACCTTTTACAGCTTGATATTTTTATTCTTGGACTCTACTCAAGTAGCTCTGCATGAATTGCAGTTTAAAAATAATCCTGATTTCTCTTATTTTAAGCCTTGGTACAGTCCCTCAGTTCATCCTCTGTCTGAAACCAGCTATCCGAGCGCCTCTCATTTTAGGCCAACTTTCTTCTGATTGGCTGATTGGCTGCCCCTCATAAGAGCAGGTGGGTGGGACTTAGGGATAACACTCTCACTGATCAAACACAGCCAAGAGTTTACTTGTACATATGATGACCTCATTATTTGAACTTTGGGCCATGTTTAATATGAGCATCCAACACTGCAACAGTATGTCTATGTGATAGAAAATAAGGTAAAGCATAATAGGTCCACTTTAAAAACATCCTTTGTGTCTACACTGATGACAGCAGCTCTGCTGGGCTGCACTTTGGCATATTTTTGGATGCAGTATATACTGTGGGTTACCATAGTTTACCATCTTTATTTAATGGGTTAGAATGCTAACTCTTGTCACTTAGCACTTAATACAAAATACAGCTGAGACTCATGGGAATGTCATTAGTTCTGCAGGCGTCTGTACCAATGATGATGACAGATGAAATGTTAAAGGTTTGCTAAAGTTATTAAAGTTAATCCTGAGGTATGGCTCATCCTTTGGGAGCCACATATTTCTGTATACAAACTCTGTGGAGCTATTTCACGAGAATGTGAAAGATTTGTCTGCTTTTGGTGCAAGAGGGTAATCACTGCAATTACAAAATTAATTCTCTGGGAGATAATATCATGGCAATCCATCCATCTGCTGTCATAATATTTCAGTCTGGACCCAAATCCCTGAAGCTATGCCTAACTATTAAAGGCTAGCCTGTTGCTAATATATGAATTTAATGTGATTTTGGGAAAGAAAACATACTTTATGCCCTTTATATGGGTTTATTTGAAAGTTAGTTCTTCATTTGTAACAGTGTATAATCAGCTAAAGCTCTTTATAGACCTCAACCAGCAGCACCCAAACAGAACTAGTAAAACAGATGGAAGACACTGTGTTCATTACACTATAATCCTGATAACAGTAAATAAGCTGAAGTTCCCTGCTGTGTTTTACAGCACCCTCCAGCTGATGCCAGTTTTTCTTTGCACATACGCTGCTGTGGCTCATTTCTTTGGGTAATGATTAGACTGCGATCAATCATTTCTCAATTTAAGTGCCTTCATCTTGTGCAGCAGCAGCTTTACATGTTACCAATCAGCTTCCATATCATACTTTATATTTAGCATGATGAACAGAATAATGAAAGGGTCAGTATGGGTGAAGATATGGGAGGGTTACAGGCTGGATCCAACTGAAGGAATGGCATGAAATGTCTTCAAATTACCTGATTTTGCCATGAGTTAAACAGCATTAGAAAAACAGCACTAAGCTTTGAGAGGACGCAGCAGTCTTCTGACACAAATGCGTGTTTTATATTTAGTTCCGTATTCTGCAGCTCATCTTCGCTAATGAGCCAAAGACGCACACACGTCTGCACTTCATCGACAGTGAAAAAGCCGTCTTCACTCCTCCATAAACCCAATTCCTGAACAAATGTAATTATCCTTAGCAGAACTGAAAAATATGTCAGGTTAACGCTTGGGAACATGCTAATTTTTGCACAAAATATATAGAGCACAGTTGCTGTTACATAACAACATGTCATATAAGGCATCACCTGCATACTGTTTGCAACAAACTGCAGGCTCCACGTGGAAAAAGCCTTAACATTGTGCCATATAATTACATGCAGAAGCAGACAGCTGCAAACTAAACTTATCTTAGAGCGTCTGAACCTGGGATATTCTTGATAAAAAGGCAGCAGGGTTTAACTTTAACTGCTGCAGCGTGACCACATTACTGATACTAATGGAAGTAGTAATTAAATCTAATCTGTCTGCAAGGCCTGGTCTCAGTTCATGGTAATGACTGCTCATTTTTTACGCCAAGTGCCTTGGGCTCCATGGGATGTCTCTGCTGGGAAACGCCCACTAAGCTCTGCTCCAACTCATGTTTTGGAGAGGTCCTGTGTTCTTCATGTGTTTGGACTGGCCTCTATGTTTTATAAGGAGAAGTTTCATTCTGCAGCCACAAAGTAAAACCCAAATTATAGGTGTGGAGCATGCACGCTGGGTGGGAATGCAAAACACAAAAGCCAAAATAGATTCAAACATGATAGGAGCGGATACATTTAAACCGAAAGTGAGGCTGCAGACCGATCACGGAGTTCAAAAGTTTCCACTGAATGACGACAGATAACCAAAGCAATCAATGATGGAGGGGAGAAGAACGGGCACGGCAGAAAGGAAATAGGATCCATGTAATGATGCTGATTACTCCCACATGGCATGACTGCTGCGAAAGCTTTAGTGAAGCCCCTTACCTTGCAGCTGAGTTTGCTGTTCTGAGCGCCATGCAGGAAGAAACAATAAGAGACATCAATAACCGTCAGTCACTTCAGAGCAGAGTGACAGATAGACAAAGAGGGATGCAAGATAAAAGATGTGTACACATTAAGTTGGTTACAAGAAATCCCTGCTTCATGCATCAAATAGCCGTGGTTTCTGGAGTTGACAGTTGAGCCCAGCATGTTTAATATCTGTTTTCTCATTTCTTACCAATGTATCTGGCTCTCTCCTCCCTCCGCTCCCTGGCAAGTTTCTGTCGTTGCTCCGAGCTCATTGAATCTGTGCAGGAGAAAAGAAAAAAGTAGCGCTTTTACCTTGAGTTTGAAAGTTAGGCCTGGTTTAATTAATAAATTACTTAACAAACAGCTGCTTATTTACACATCGATTAAAGTAACTTCTTTTATATGTACTATTCATTTTTGGTCTCCACCATCTAATATCTAATACCATGAGCATTATATCTCTTGATGCATGCTCAATAATCCAGGTAAAAGAATCCCAAAAAGCTGAATCTGTTCATCTGGATGTAGCGTTTTTTAGTGGGAGAAGCGTTTCGTCACCTCTGGTAACTTCTTCAGTCTCAGCTGACTGCAGGATTCCCCGACCTTATAAACAGTACATTGCATAATGACCAAAACCAGCACCACTGACTAACAATGGGCCATGAGGTCAGTTTCATGATCATTAGTATGCAAATTGTCATGACCATTGATCAGTGGCCATGAGTACCATTCACAGAGATTGGGGAATGGCTGCAATCACAGCATTGTAAGATGGTGACAGATGTACCCTTAGGCCCCCTCCTCGGTTCTGAGATAGCTGTGTCTCGCCACTTTCAAATGAAAGTCAGTGTGTACCGTAAACCAACACATACGGATCAGTATTTAAGGTTTGACTCTCATCATCCACTGGAGCACAAATTGGGTGTCATCAGGACGCTACAACAC
>VUQS01005054.1:4616-19758 GCA_015108495.1 Heterochromis multidens
AGAAATGAACCATCTGTCCAATGTGCCAAAACCCTTGGTGCCAAACAGAACTGCAAAGCCTTTTCTAGGATTTCAAGATAGCCCAAGTTCTCCCCCCATACCTGGGAGTGTTGTTCCAGTTACAAAGAAGCATGAACCAAGATTTAAAGTACCTATGCCTATTAACACTAACCCACTGGTTTGGTCTCCAACTGGAGACATCATAGCCTCAAGAGATGAGCGAATATCTGTGCCAGCCATCAAAACTGGCATTCTACCGGAATCAAAACGGAAAGCCACTAATAAACAGTTATCAATGCCAGCACGAGATTCAGATCTTCATACTCAAAACAAAGGGGAAAGGAGGTCTTACATTGAGTCGGAGGAAGACTGTTTTAGTCTAGGTGCTGAAGCTTGTAACTTCATGCAACCCAGAACAATAAAACTCAAGAATCCCCCTCCAGTCGCCCCAAAACCCACCATCAACCCAAACTGTCCACCATGGATGAGAAGGAGTCCCTCCAGCGAGCCCTATATTCCGCCGAGAAGTCCGCTTTCACAACCTTCGCACAGTCCCGTGGGTCCTCATAGTCAGCATTACTTACAGCAACAAGACTGGGCTCAGCCTCAACAGATGGCCAACTGTTGGGCACCAGATCAAACTCAGGCAACACTTCAAACACCTGCTAATGCTTGGGCTCCGGTCAACTCCTCTTCTCAGCTTCATCTTCGGCCAACCACAAATAGCTGGAGTCAACAGCCGCAACAATCCCCTGTGAGTATGCAGGCCCACAGGCCTACTTACAGCCCACAGTACCCAACTTCACCATCAATGAATAAGGCAGACAGCGCTCCACATTCAATTGCCTCTTGTTCACCACAAGCAGGAAAGTCATATATCCACTCATCAAAAGCACCACAGGTTTCTCCAAAGGGTCGAGTCTCAGACAGAGGTACCAGTCGAGCTGGTGATGGTCCACCCATGGCTGGAAAAGGTGCAGAACTGTTTGCCAAAAGACAGTCCCGTATGGAGAAGTTTGTTGTTGATGCTGAAACAGTGCAAGCAAACAAAACCAGATCCCCCTCCCTGACCTCGTCCCTCCCAAACTCTTGGAGGTATTCATCAAATATTCGTGCCCCACCTCCATTATCGTACAATCCCCTACTTTCTCCTTTCTACCCTGCAGCCAAGCAACCCTCTTCCACAAGCCCAAAAGTCAATCCCAAGACCAAAGAGAAACCTAAATCAGCCCCCAAGCACCTCAACTCTTTAGATATAATGAAACATCAGCCTTATCAGTTAGACTCATCACTGTTCAAATATAATGTGGTCCCTGAAGCCAAAAGCCCCAGCCCCAGCCCCAGCCCCAGTCCCAAACCAGCCCCAGTGTCAAAGTTTGAAGTTACCAAAAACCTTAAACTTAGAGTTGCCGCCGCTCATTCTCCTTATAATACCTCTGAGCTTGCTCATAGCAAGGCAGAAGCCCCAACTAAGTCTCCTGGATCGGTAAGTTCCCAAAGTTCTTCTGCCCAAAACACAAGATCAGCTGAACCTCTCGCAATTGACAAGCACATGGATGAAAAGCACACTGCCGCACCTGCAGCCCGTCACATAACCAAAAAGCCAGCACAAAGTGCCAGACCTGCAAGCACTACCTCCCTGCAGTCATCTGCTGCTGACAGCATAGCTTCAGCTTTCTCTTCTGCATCTCTTATTGCTAGAGGCGCACGTCAATTGGCTCCTCGGCCAAAATTTTCTGCTAAGAAGCCAGTGGTGGCAAGCAAACATTGGAGGCCTGTAGCCATGCTACGTTAATTCTATTACTATATATGGTCTGAGACAGTAATTACAAAGTTATCTGCAACTTGGCAGCCTCTAAAGTGTCTTAACAGGTGGAAATATAGAGTCTTTTGCACTAAATGTAGGCCTCAACTGAAATCATTTACATAATGCAGCTATAAGGATCTGTTTAGATGGCAATGTAAGGAAACAGCTGAAGGTACAGCTAAGCTATTTTAAAACTGTGATAGATAAATTCAACATAAACTAAAACAAATAAATTAGCACATGATATAATCTCCCTGACAGTTGGAGACAAAAGGAAAAGCAAAACAAAATAATGTAGATTCTCAGGGTGTGCTATTACATGTGCAATAATGTGTGCAGAGAGGCTTGTTCTACTACTACTAGTCTTCTTTTTTTTTCTAAAGAAATTAGATCATATGCAGTTTGTATGTAGAGGTTGTAACCAGTGAAACCCCAAACAATACAAAACAACCACAAAACTTTTATTATTATACATATGTTTACCCCAATCAAATTTGATTTTTCTTCTTTGTTTATTTCTATTATTCTGTTATCCAAGATAATGATAACTCATTTGTACAATGGCGTTTGTCAAATACTTATAATCATTTTGTGCGTTTGGGGAAACAATTTGCATTTGCTTCAGTCTCATTCCAGACTTTGATGGTATTAGAGCAGCAAAAAGCATTCATTTTGGTTGTGACCTGATGACTAAAACGTTTTTAAAATGTTTTTTATGTGGATATTTTTCATTATGGCCAGTTATTCAATTGTCAGAAAAGTCATCAGAAATTCTGTATCCTCATCCTTGATGGAAAAAAAAATGAGCAAAATATCAGAGATTTGAATGTTCTGCTACTGGTTCACATTAATAGCAACTCAAAGTGAAAACGGGAAAACATCTGCTGCAACTCTGTCCCTTTATCTTTCTGACATATCAATCTTTGCACTTCTTGTACTCGGCACTATCATGCTATTAAATTTCTCTTTCCTCCTACTTGTGTACTTCATATGTGTCTTGTGAACAACTTCTCTGTTTCCTTCCTTCTTTGTCTTTCTCACTGCCTCACCCGTTTGCACAGAAGTGGTTCGTTTTTATTGCACCTTTAGCAATTACAATCTCATCTTTCAAACATAACTTTATGTGCATGTGTGTTTCTGTCACAGCGTTTCCATCTTAAGCTCTGAATGTGGAAAATTTGGAACTATAATCTCAGCCCCCAAAATATTTTTTGCACACTTTAGGAAGCAAAATTTTATTTTGCTTTTCTAAAGATTCATGGACAGCAAGTCGTTTGCTTCTATCATGGTAAATAATATATTATCTCTATATAGCATATAGGCATTTTTTAAATTACATCTAAAGACTGGCTAGAATCAGCTTAAGCTTTGAGCATTTTCAGTAGTTCCTTATACCCAATTTTCCCTGACTCATTGTTACTGGAACAATAAGCACTGCAAACAAACAATCATGAATCAAGCATTAAAATAAACAGCAATCATAAAACATTTCCTTACTTTTTTAGTGTTCCCTTGTTTCTGTTGACCACCTATAAAAGTTAATACGCTTATGTACTTGTTGCATGTAAAGATAATACTCGATCCACATCACTCTCTCTCAGTTAGTCTAGTTACACCTTCATTATTGTTATTAATTCAATTCAGTTTATTCACAAATCAAATTAAAATACAAGTTAAAAAATTATGCCACATAAAATAGTTATTTGTGAAATGGGACTCCTCAAAAGCTTTCCAGAGCTTATGAATGGGGGCCCAGGCATCAGATGATATACATGAAATACATATGTAATCTCCCAACATACAATGTCATATTAACCTAAATCACTAAAATATCTTAAAATTACCCCAAGGATCCCAACATGTAAATAACACTAGATCAATACATCTAGACAGTGGCACATAATAGTAAAGTAAGTAGTATAAGTTTATTAAAATAATAACTTAAAATATAGTGCTATTGCAGATTTAAGTTTATATTTCTTTCCCTTGAGAAATTGCTTTTCCCTTGTATTGTGTGTGTGAGAGGAAGAGTATGCTGGGATAAGCTCACAAACTCTGTTGTTGACTGTAAATAGTACATTATACATAATACAGGTATTATGAAAAATGTTACATTCAGTTAACTTCAGAAGTTTGTAACCATGAAAAAGAGGGTTAGAGAGTTATCCAATCACACAGTGTACAGCATGACTCTGCCTACCTTTAATCTGAGGAGAGGTGTATGGAAGCTTGTTTCTGCCACTGAAAAAAACAGTTTTGCCATCCATAAGTCGAAATTTTCACTTCATAACTCAAAATTTCAAGTTATTTTCTCAATTTCAAGCTATTTTCTCAGATATTTGAGTTAGTAAGATGAAATATTGAGATACCTAGCTTGAATTTTTGACTTTTTTTTTTGTTTGTTTTTGATTTGTTTTTTGTTTTTTTAGTGGCGGAAACAAGCTTCCATAAAGATGCATTAAAAACACTCTTATAGGGCCTTGAAAAAGAGACCCTTAATAGAACTACTTGTTCAAACTGAAAAATTAATTAATTAATTTAAAAAAATAATTAAAAAAATTAAATTCTCATGCAAATTCAAATTTAAGCAGGATTTACCCTGTAGACATGTTGGCAGAGAAAATAGTTCCAAGCAAAGTTTTTTCATCTTTTTCAATGGTATTACCACTGAACTTGTTTCAAGGTGCTTGAACCAGCAGCAGGTAAGTTATAAAATCTTCTTCATTCAGTCTGAATATTTCTTAAAATTCAGATTTATGACTTTCACACGTGGGATATTGCCGATACATTTGTTTCAACTCAGATATTTTAATGGGATTTATAGAAAAAATTAAATTTCAAAATGTTCTACAGATCTGAAATTGCTTTATAATGTGGAATCCAGGCTTTTCAAAAGATGATGTAAGCCGTATTTAATCAGTATCAACCCATTTTATTTGAGGAAAAAAATACTAACACAAATGCTGTCCCTCAAACCACTGGTGCTCATGGGAGCGCAAAAAGAAAAATGAAAAGAAATGACAAAAAAATGACATAAAAATTGAAGAACAGGCACTCAACATGGGTTTGGAAAAGTAATAAAGGGTATTTATTTTACTGGGCTAAAGACATTAAAAATACATCAACACGTATCAGCTTATTTCTTCTTCAGGGTGCAGAAACACAAATGTACCAACAAAGCAATTTTAGCTTCACTCACAACAGGTGTGCAACACCAAGTACATACATCATTTACTTTAGCCTCGAGGGGCAATGTTGAGTACACCTTTTCTCTAGCTTTTGAGGCATCACCCAAGAAGTACAAAGCTCTCTCATAGGCTGTTAAAACACTTTTAAAAACCACAATAAAATAGACACTAAAATAGAACAGCTAGTGTGTAGCCACAACAATATAAAATATACAACAGTGTGAGACAAGAAAGGCAATATTATAGGTCAACTATAGTCAATCACAAAAACAGGGACCCTAATTTAGGACAAAGGTAGTGACTATAAGAAACATGAGAGGTTTAAGTCCCCATTGAGACCAGGGTAACTGCTGGCCTTAAATCCTGTATGCCTCTCTTTGTTGGATGCATTTGATCATATTCCCACCCCTAGCATCAAAAATAATAGTTTTAATACCTGACACTCTTAGGGCTGAATCACTCCCATGATGTGCTTACATGTGGTGTTTTGTCAAAGGATAATGCACAACCAGTGCATTCAAGACAGTATTTTTAGTGTCCCAAAAAGCTGAATCTGTTCATCTGGACGTAGCGTTTTCAGTGGGAGAAACATTTCGTCACCTCTGGTGACTTCTTCAGTCTCGATTATTGAGCATGCACCAAGATATTTTTAGTGTCTTTAGCCTAGTTAAATAAGGGCTTTTATTAATTTTCCAAACCTACCTTGAGTCCCTGGACTTGGATTTTTATGTCATCTTTCATTTGGAATTGGAAAGCATTACAGGCTTTAAAACTAAAAAAAAAAATTTTTTTTTTACAGTGTTCCTTTTTCTGCATGAAGTAGTTCAGTCATTTTATTTTAGAAACAAGTATCATGCATTTGATTTCTTTATGCACTCAAACTTCAAATATGAATACACTATAAAAGTATTAGCTCTCCAGGTTTCAGAGAAACCAGAGGGTGGCAGCAGAGTTTATAACACAGCTGTCACACTGGCCAACAAGTTTGTGCTTTTCTTTCAGGGATTTGGTAGAAGTCGTTCCCTGAGCCTCCCTCAGAGACTGAATTCAGTACCTTCTCCTGGACTTCTGTCACCTGTGAGCACACCTGGGATACAGCCAACACAGAGGCAAACATCATTCCAAGAAAAAGTCCGGAAACCACTGACACCATGGGAGGCAGCATCAAGAAGCCCCATTGGCTCAGTGGATGAAGCCTTTTTGTTTCTCCCTTCATCTGTTGCTACTAATGTCAAAGCTGCAGAGCACCGGGGATCTTTGCCAGAGCCTCCAGAAGAATGGAAGCGCAGGGTGTCTCTTGATCCTGCACCTGTCAGTAAGAGTCATTATCATCATGAGGCCCCAGCTTTTCATGCTCTTACCAAGAGCAGGACATTCTCACCTGAGAAACCAGCCTTCTATGGGCCTCCCTTCAGACCTGCCCAGCCTCTTAGGGCCAGTATCGGGCACATGGCACTAGGCTCCAGTCCAACAAAGTGTTCTCCCGTGTACAGTGCAGTCCAGCAAAGTTAATACCACTGAGATGAAGTCAGACATCAGAGAAAGAGAAATAATAAATTACATTAACATTATAGGGAGGAGATGTTCCTCCAAAGTATAGTAAACATGAAATACAGAAAAGTGTATTTGTCTCAAGGAGATGGAGTACCGTGTGTTGAAAAATTAGGTTGTTAGTGATATGCATAGGGTAAGGCTTTGGCACAATTTAAGATATTTGCTATGTAGGTTTCACATTTATGGCAGGATGGATGACTATGTTCACTTGTAAATCACTTGGTTTAAAGCAACAACATACTGTAATGATTGTGTGAGATTTTAGCTCAGCTTTGATGGGAGATTTTACAATTGTGCCACCACATTGGCATTTAAGACAAATGCTAATATGCATGTGTTAACATTAGTTAAAATTATTATAATCATATAATTACAGAAATCACTCATCCTATAATAATATGACTTTTTCTCAGTACTAATGCAGTGGCAATCATACGAGTGAACATTTCCAATCATTTCATTCACTTTCTGTTGACTGTCTTTCGCAGACATCATATGGTTCCTACTGTATGTGCTGCAATGCATTTTCAGAAAAGTAGCAAGCTCACAATCAGTGTTTGAACCTTAAGAATGAATTTATTTAAACTGATGATCTGCATGTTGCCTTTTTTGCTTTTATTACGTTTATGTTTTAACAAAAATGAATCCTGCATGCATGCATACATTCATGAAGTGTCCCACCTTTGATCAGACACTGTGTGGTGTTGAAGTGTTAACAGAAGCAGATGCTGTCCTTGAGTGCCAGAGTTTCCACGTAACGTGCAAATTTAAAGTTGGGCTTTTACCGTGTACAATGTCGTTGTTTTCACTTTTTAAACACAAGCAATAAAACAGATTAAAAACACACTTTAAATGTTGTTTTTGACTGTAATTAGTTTCTGAGAAGTCCACTGATATTGATCTTTTATTCTAAAATTTGACACTTGCAGTGTAGCTATAATCTTTTTATTTCTCTTTTCTGCTTTTTCTATTCAGATTATAGGATAATAACACATGCCGCTGATACTGATTTAAAATACCGAGTTGACAGGCTTTACATTCAGTCGTATACCTCCTTCAAACTTCACAGATTTTGCAAAAGATTAAACAGTCAGGATTTCTATAGCACTGCAACAGCTTTAACTGCCAAAATAATGACTTTGATATAAAATCCGTCTTGGCACCATCACCCCTTTAACACAACTCTCCTATCTGTTTATCATTATCCAGAGTCAGTAATTACACATAATGATGGCAACACAACTCAGTTTGAAGACAGAAGTACACATGAACGGCCTCCCTAACTTGAAGGCACAATGCCTCAGAGGTTATGTCAGCCCACAGAGACATGTTGACTTTAAAGATTCGAGAGACAGGAGATGCCCCAAACAAAATCTCAATGGGCATGTGTGTGTGTGTGTGTGTGTCTGTGTGCTGAGTGCTGACCATCCTTTCCTTATTTCCTCTCCCCTCTCCCTCGCTCTCTGATAGCGATCCTTGCCCCATGGTGTTTGAGAGTGGTTTTGAGTGTTTGGCAGGTTAAATTTAGCCTATTGATGTAAGCTGCATTCCACTCACAACAGACACAGAGACACACTCACAGTTTGGCTTTAGTATCCAGGAGTGTGAAGATCAGGGAAGATCAAACTACCTACTGTAGGTTAACCCCTGAGCCTCTGTGTCTCCTCTTCAAGGATACAGGTTGCACCCTACAGGACAACCATCACAGGTATGGACAAGGCTTATCAGGCGTATTTTGTAAACATGTTGTAAGTATGTTAACACAGCTCTTTTGGAAAATTAAATTTGACACCATCTAACATTTATGTTTTCTAAATGGCTGCACTGGTGTTTAGCAGCTTATTAGAGCATTAGATATATTTTCTGTCCTAAGAATCTCATTGACTGTCTTTCTTTTTATTTTTGTTGCATGGAAAATATTTTTAACATATTTTTAACACAGTGCCTACAAAGTCAAGAGCATAGGGCACAACTGAGTTATTCAACATTTCAGAGTTTCTAAAACGTATTTTTAGAGATGTACCGTCTTTGATCTCATTCTGAATTTAGCAACAAAGTAAACCTAAAAATACAGAAAACACTGGCCACAGAGAAAAATATTTTTAGTATCATGTTTGAGCGCTTTTATTTGGCACAATGATTGTGTCCAGCTATGCATTACAAACTTAGGACACATATTCATCCTTGACCTTTACACAGCATTAAAGGGGATGCCACTAATGTTAGCTCACATACTCAAAAACCGGTGCAGTGACCATCAGAGATTTAAGAATTGCGTGTGTGGTACCAATGCACGTACAGTGGAGCTTTATAGATTATGCAATACGCTGTAATCTTTAAATGTGAGGCCTGCAGAGTTTATTTTAAAATGACTTATGTAGTGTACTGTCCAAATCATCTCAAACTTACAATATATGCAAACAGCAAGTGGGACACAAACGTTATAGACTGAAAAACTATATACTATTCTCTTACTAGTGAATTATGTACCAAAAAAGGAAGGCAATGAATACTGAATAAATATATTTTGAGTTTTATTCAGTGATCCTTCAATACTCTCAACTTTACAGGTGGCCTTATATTTAAACTCATCAACCTATGAACAACAAAAGAAAACTAATTTATGATTCTGGTAGAACAACTACATCCTGTGTCCTGTATGTATTTCCAGTCCTCCTGAGTTCTGCCAACCTCACCAAAGCCACAATGTCACAATTCTGTACAATGCCAGCTGGAGAGAGGAAGAAGCGTGCCGCAGCTATATGCCGAGAGGTCCATGGTACCACCGGTATGATATTAGAGCTGAGGCTCGGCAGACAAACACAAGAGAAAATCCTTTGTGATCAGAGTTCAAAATGTCAAGGTTGCTCTCCAGCGATTGCCATAAATCAGCTAATGGGATGATTTACTACCTATGGTGGCTAAGTCTTTGTCATTTCAAAGGTCTATTTCTGGGTGGGTGTCAGAGGGGAGGGAAGTTGTGAGGGCCAACTGCTGTTTGGGAAACGTGAAGGTCTGTGACAGCTGGGGTACATTCTGTCTGTACACGTGGATGACGGAGCATCACGTACAGCCAAAGCTAGACCTCGAGTTTAAGTACAATGACAACAACTCACTTTCCATGACAGGGCTTAAAAAATTGAAAGTATAAATTTTGTGACTCATATCTTATGAGCTCTCCTAAACCCAACCAAACTGATAAACTGATACCACAGGACATTAGTTTGTGTATATTTATGCAAAAATATTGCCTCATCATTATTATGTAAAAATATAATGAATAAATGTAACTCTTTGATGTACTTTGTTGTCGGGCAGGTGACGTTATGGACCTCGGAAAGAAGCTCAGCACTCCTAAAGACATCATGTTGGAGGAGTTATCTCTGCTTTCCAACAGAGGTTCTCGGCTTTTCAAAATGCGCCAGAGGAGATCTGACAAATACACATTTGAAAGTATTCAAAATGAAGCAAACGCGCTGCTCAACGTAAGCCGACTTGTTTGTGCTATTTAGTTATTTTACTTACTTTTTATTCACTATCACTATCTGAAGTCCTGGCATGAGAATTAAAGAAATTTTATAAAGATTTATCAGGATATTTGCTCTTGAAAAAGAGTGTTGTAACACATGGATGATAACAGAGACATGTGCCTCGTGCCTTTGCATCCTGCAGCAAGTCTCCTGAGAGGCTACTCAGGCACTTTGCTGAGGAGCTGCTTCCCTTTTTATCAGTACATGTTAGTTTGTGCGTGTGTGTGTATCTTAATGCACAGAAGGCAAAAGCAGCAATAGGTGCAGCAGTTTAACATGTAGCTACACAACTGATATTTTTACCCATAGGAAAATACGCATATAATGTACTTTATTCTGTTTTGCAGAATGATATTTTGAATGAGAATACACACACTGTGGAAATAAAAGTGGAGCCACCAGCCAATGGAAATATTGCTAATGCAGAAAAAAAAGATTCAGGTAATTATGCAGCTTAGTAAGTGAGGCAGTTCATGTTTTATCCAATAGGGAACATTAAGATTAAGTAAGGATCCAAATATAGTAACTTAAATAAATAAAACAATCATAATCAAAGATGCAGTTTTGAAATGGATTACTTTGTTTCACATTTCCTCCGTTATGCATGAGACTAAAATTAAGCTGTAAGGCTGCACAGTCAAATAAAAGCTACTGATTATGTAATGCTGTCATAATAATGACAACTGGTATCATACAGTCATAACAGCTGGTCTTATCTTATGGCAACTGATTTCCAGAACAGGACACCATGTACTAAATGTAACTATGATTAATTATGGGCAACTCTAAAAGCTTTATTTCATTTTATTATTTCAATAGCAAACAGAGCCCTGTGCCTCCTCTAAAAAGCCTTCAGCACAATATCATCTCATGTCGACACATTATATGATGAGCACACACTTCAACTATGTGCTATTTTTAAGGTCTCAGATCATAATGATGGACAACTCAGTCTGCCTGTGTTAAGTGTTCTCTAAGCGCAGTATCTATTCATAATCCTATCCACTTTAAACCATTAAAGCTCAAGAAAACAGCTCTGAGTTAACACGTAAAAGCAAACCAAGTTGACAGATCATTCTGTTGCAATGTTAGAACAATTGCCCAGATTATGATCTCATGTTGACTGGTGGTTTTCTCCATCACAGTAACGACTACTGAGAAGTTAAATTCCACAGCTACGCACAAGTCCTATCACTCCCCGTGGGAGGAGGCCCTCCTCCGTGACCCTGACCTCGCTGAAACTCTTAAACTAAAAATGCCAGCACCAGACCCACGGTCAGAGCTTCCTGAATACAAATGCTTCAACCGGTGAGAAAACTATGAGTCTATTTTAATGATTTAGTGCTGAGCGCAACAAAGATTGGCATTCATAAATTGGTCTTAATTACAGGGTTGCTACTCCTTATGGTGGCTTTGACAAAGCTCCCAGAGGAATCACATTTAAACTACCTGAGGTGGACCTGAACCCCCCCAGATACCCAGAGCTCCAGGACACGGGGGTGAAGCGACCCACCTTCAACAGGACAGCCCAGGGATGGATATCTGAGGGCACCCATCTGATTTTACCTACTATTACCCTGGAGCCCATCCCAGTCCCAGAGTCTGATGACCTGTAAATGATTCTATGCAAAATGATACCAGCTTGGTGCTGCCTGTGACAAGAAAACAGCCAATTAGTAATGCAGATTTTTTTTTTTAATGAGATTTTAATGGACACAGAGGGTTTCATGTGTTTGATACTCTTTGAACTAGAATGTTTACTGCCTTTGAAGACATGTATCAAAGAAAAAAATGTAAATAGTAAAAGGAATGTGCCCCTACATATTCCAGGAAGATTCTCTAGAGATACTGAAAATATATCTGTAAATTACAAAGATGTTGAAATGAATGAAGTGATGAATATGCAATGTAAATAAAAAATATAATATATTTATTAGTGGTGCAAGAAAAAAAATGGGCATGCAGCAAGTTATTTAGGTAATATTCAGATGTCTTTATACTCATGACCACTTTGTTGGGTACACCTGTTCAGTTGTTTGTTAACACAAATATCTAAACAGTCAGTCACATGGGAGAAAATACTCAGTGCATTTAGGCAAGTAGACATGGTCAAGTCGACCTGCTGAAGTTCAAACTGAGCATTAGAATGAGGAAGAAAGGTGATTTAAGTGACTTTGAACGTAGCATGGTTGTTGGTGCCAGATGGGCTGGTCTGAGTATTTCAGAAACTGCTGATCTACTGGGATTTTCCCACACAACTATCTCTAGGGTTTACAGAGAATGGTCCGAAAATGGGAAAATATCCTGCAGTTCTCTGGGAAAAATAACTTGTTGATGTCAGAGGTCAGAGGAGAATGGACAGACTGCTTCAAGCTTATAGGAAGCAACAGTAACTCAAATAACCACAAACTGCAACCAAGATATGCATGAGTCTCAGGTTTTGCTGCAACATATGGATGGTAGGGTCAGAATTTGGTGTAAACAACATAAAAGCATCGGTAGATCATGCATTGGAACAATGTTTCAGGCTGGTAATGGTGTGGGGGATTTCTTGGCACACTTTGGGCCCCTTAGTACCAGTTGAGCATTATTTAAAGGCCAGAGTGAGTGTATATTTAGTTTAGTGTAAAAAAACAAACAAAAAACAAAACACTAGGGAGACAATTATAAATCGACATTTATAAATAAACCAAACTCTAATCAAAACGTAAGTTTCATATCAAAAAAAGGAAGTCTGAGTGTATGTATAATAATGATTAAGCATTTTGAATTCCATAATTTTGTTAAAATCTTATTTTCTTCTGTGGTGTAACTATTAAATAAAAGTTAAAAGTAAAAGCTCTTTCATGTCACACACACACACAAAATTGAAACACAAAATTTATGAATTCATATCTATTGACAAAATGTATATAGTCATACCTGTCTTCTCTGGAGTGAAAAAAAACATTAAAGAAAAAATTTAACTGTTGTTTTGTTTGTTATCATAGAAAGAAGAGATAAAAGTTGTAACTTTACAGCATCATAACATACACTGCATAACTACATACAGTAATATACTGAATGTCTCTACAAGTATTTGATGCTAAGCTGAAGAATCAGACATTTACTCATATTCCTTATTTATTGTATAGTTATTAACTAATCTAAAGCCCATTATTGTGTGCTATTAATTAATTTCACAGTGGAAAAGAAACAGAAAGGAGCTCTGCCTCCCAGACAACTGTAAAATATATGGGAGAGAGTGAGGTGAGAATAGGTCCCTTCAGTGCCACACTGAATTCAAGAAGAAACATCATGCAAGATTTCTCCAAAATCGCTGGACTCCAGAGAAGGTGCATACCATTCATACAGAATAGTCTCTGTAGAACAATTCATAACATCAGAGGGGCAAAATTTTTTACTTAACAAATTTATTAGACCACCTGTCATAAAAACAAGAAAGCACAACTATTTTAAAAGTCTGTCAAAAACTTGTTTTAAACTAAATATTACTGAATTCACTGAATAAATTCACATTTTGATACCCAAATTTGAGACAGCACACTGGACTTCTATAAGAGGCCAGAAATTAATCAAGCATAACATTTAACCACTAAACCTACTTTTTCTGTTTAGGAATGCAAGTAAATAACTGTGATTTGGCATCTTAATCCCAAAATGATAATGTACTTTACTATTTTTTTCAGTTTTTTTGTAAAACAGTACATTTGAAAATTCATGGATAACAACAATATTTAAACAATATCATTTCAATTAAGGAGCTTGCACATACTGGTGGGATAACCATTACAGAAACATAAAAATAATGATTTTGGTAATGACCAATACTGTTAATTTAGGGCAGGGTGGTGGTCTAATAAATTTGTTAAGCACTTCATTTTTAGTTGTTTCTTTATTGACATGATAAGAAATGACACAAGCTGTGAATGTTGGGGATTTTTCTCCTCTACTCCCCAAAAGACAAGATAATAAAAAGTAATGTTTTAATTTCATTGTTAATTTCAGTGTGTGTGTACATATGACATATGCACGTGTTATATGTACACAAAAAATCTATTACACATATGTAAGTATTTGTGACACTGATTTTAAAAAATAAATATTATTCAGCTGAGTAGTCTTTATGTTTCTTAAAATCTGTCATCACAAAAAACTATAAGTACTGTAAAAATGCAACTCCCCCTTATAACCACTCATTATGGTAAGTTTAAGAGCTGTGGGAAGGCTGCAGTACAACACGACACACAGAAAACTGGAAAAGAAAGACAATAGGTTCATCCAACTCCAAAAATAACCTTAAGAACCTTTAAGATGAGTTTGACAGCCCATCTGAGCCAAACTCAGCCGAGCAACATTCAGCAGGATAAATTTGAAGCCTATGGGGTTTTGTTTTGTCAGATGTATTTATAAATAATACCTTTTCATGTCTCCCAAGGGAGGTTTCAGTGCTATTGCTGGAGAAGGCTAACAGCAGAATGCATTACATTGGAAAAATACACATAATGTCCTTAACCCTTTCATGCATAGTGGTCACTACAGTGGACAGCGTTCATAAGCTGTTCTCTTGTATATGCATGTGTTTTGTTGTAGTTGCATATCAGCCAACACAGTGGATGCTTGTGCATCATCCCATCTCAGAAAAGGCTGCACAACTATATCTTTATATCTGTTTAAGAATATAGAGCTAAATATATTCAGGATCTTAGCGAATAATAGTAATGCCTGATTTGCACTGCAGCATCCTGGGTCAAACTTTAAATATCACTGCTGAAGGTGCAACTTCTTACAGTCAACATTACAGTGAGTCACTGGGATAGTTTTACGTGTGACTGCGAGCTACAGGACAAAGTGCCTGTTTAATATTCCTGAACAGATTTCATTCTTGGACCTAGAATCAACAAAGACTTCTCAGTGTAACAGCTCATAAACAGTGATTTACTGTTTTTCACAGGCTGGCACCACATGCTGTGGATACACACACACACACACACACACACACACACACACACACAAACATGCATACACACACACACACACACACACACACACACACACAAAAC